>MU151285.1:0-31001 GCA_015584085.1 Macrolepiota fuliginosa MF-IS2
GATTACCCTAAGATAATGCATTTGGCTGCAAGCCAATGCCTTTTTGGATTTAGACATATTGAATGATATTGAGTTTTGGATAATCTCATGCCCCAGTGGTCAGTGCCATTCTTTGAGAAGCCAAGAAGGGCAGGAGTGTAAATAGCCCTTAGAACCAGAGACACTCTCCCATCCAATTAAAGTGGTGTTAAATACTGGTTTGAGGGTCTAAAATGAGCTAGCCTGATTGAATATGTTGACCACTGCTCAAATTAGGATACTGAGGCAAATCCCAATGGTTTTTCCCTGAATCTGTAGATGGTCCATGGAATGTGGATAGAATGGTGGTATCAAGTTTGTCCAGATCATCAGGGAAAACATCATAATTGTGGGTGAATGCAAGAGTGTGTAATCAATGGACAGCTTTTAGCCTGAAGGTGGGTTCTTAGTAGTTGTGAATGTAAACAGGAGGCTGAGCAGTGAGACAGCTCAGTAAAATAGTGGTTGCTAGCTCTAGGGCCACATCTACTGGTACACTAAGCTTTTGGAATGTCATGAGCCTCCATTGATTTTTTTACCATGGAGTTGGAGTTTTAAACAATTTATATTTGTCAAGCTTTAGGGCTCCTAGATGTTATGACACAACTGTATTTTTGGGGTCATCTGAATCAGTAATCTCAGCACCAAGAAAATGATTTGGTCATTTTAACAATGATTGATGTTATCATCACCTTCTTTGAACAGGTGAGAATAACTCACTTCTTGGTTCATGATTTGTAGCCCACTTGGGACTATCACTGAGTATGGGTATCCTGCTATTGTGTCCATTAATAAAGATGTTTCCTAATATATAGTGTAAAACATTTTTTTGCATCTTACCTACTCAAAAGCAAATGGCAGTACTGTGGTCACTGTCTGCACTGGGATATCCATTGCAAGAGGATATGGATGATGCCATGGCTACTGATTATGATAGTGTTGGTATCATATCCACTGACTGTGGCAGCAATTCAAAAATCATGATGATAGATGATGTGGGGGTTGAAGAAGTTATCATGGAGGATATGCTGAATTGGGCTAGAAGTGTGGAGGATGGGCTGGAAAAGGTCAGTGGCTGTTGGCCCAGATGGAGATGATAGGGAACCAGACAGAGATGATGGTAAACTGGTTGGATATGAGAAAAGGGGCACTTCCACTGGAGATGTGATAGAGGAGCCACCAGTTGATCCTCTAAGCAGTGCAACAGTGGAGGAAGGACAACCAATAGATGTGGTTGAAACCATGAAGGTCTCCTTCAAGCTCAAGGTATATATTCTTGCATTTTCCAATAATCCAAAGCTGAAGATCTAGGAAAGAGGAAACAACTTGATGATGAGGAAGACAATGGTGTACAAGGATTTGAGCTCACTATCTATCAAAAAATTGTAATGAAGTGCTTCTGGCTCTAACTCATGGTATGAGTCTGTACTCTTGATCTTGCCACAAATGGACTCATCTATCTTTAGTCTCCTGCCAACCAAGAATCAAGCCTATCTCTATTTGGACTTATTAGTATCAATTATAATAATGCAATGAATAAATGTTTGGTATAGATGAACCTAAGACTATGCAAGTCTAATCTGCTAGTTGTGACCAGATTTATAATTGGCTTATTAAATGTTAAATAGGTTACAATCTATGACACTTGCCTTTGATTAAAAGAGCACCTCATGTGCTGGCTCCAACATTGAAATTAAACATTTTACAAATGCCACAACATGTCAAACACTAGATCACTAAGGATAATGGGGTACAGATCCTGTAAGGGGACCCCCAACATCTGGTCTAACTTCTCTGACTTCTCTGATGTCTGGTCTGACTCCCCAAACTCCTCTGACATCTGGTCCAACTTCTCCAACTTCTCCAACTTCTGGGCTCAACCTACACACTATGCTATTTGTACCAAGACCCACAATTATCATACCATAAGGACAATGGCATATCTGTTATTTTATTACACTCATATGACTAGCAGGGTGACAAAGGACAATGGGTTGGTAGTTAGTTAAGTAGTCCAGATATCTCAGGGATTCCTTATCCAATTCTCTAAGGAATTCCCTGAAGGTATGTATTAGATTGGCAAAAGAGTATAATTCTAGAGGAGTGAGAAGGGCATTCAAGTTTGTCCAATAAGCTAAGGTGAAAACCAATTACTTCTACAAGACTACAAGAAACCCAAGAATAGTATCCAGGAGGGTGTAGAACAAGTGCCTGTGCAAGCCAACACCACCTCTGCATTTGCATACTAACTGGTTATTATGCAAGATATATTTAAAACATATGGAACAGATAATTTACATACTTCTCAGTTAGTATATAAAACATATGTAAATAAAAATTCAAATACTTCCCAAGTAGTATGTAAATTCTATTTAAAAAGTATGTAAATATTTAGATTTGAATATATTTTATATAGCATCTACATATTTACTAATTACTATGCAAATCCTACTTAAATACATGAAAAGTTTATATTTAAATAGGATTTGCATAGTAATAGGGAAATATATAAACATTATATAAAATATGTTTAAATTAAAATAATTACATACTTTTTAAATAAGATTTGCATACTACTTGGGGAGTATTTAAATTCTTATTTACATATGTGTTACATACTAACTGGGAAGTATGTAAATTATCTTTTCCATATGCTTTAAGTATACTTTACATACTAACCTGTTATTATGTAAATCCAGAGGTGGTGCAATGAGATGGGATTGATTGCTCCATCACAAATCAATTGTGGACAAGGGAAGTTCTTAGTAAAGTCATTTAATAAAGTTGCTAGGATCCTCAAGTAGATGGACTGCCCAGGGACTAGTTGCATGACAACAGAATTAGGAAGATGGTGAACAAGACTTTGATGGAATGTCACAGTGACAACACATAATTCACATTGTAGATATGATTCAAGCAACAAGCTGATGTCTGACAAGATGCACCACTGTGTACGACGGAGTTGGGATAACATGAACATGTTACGAGACATGTAAAAATAGTTTATCTGGGGAGAATATCAATATGTTTTAGGAATTGATAATATTACCTTCTTGTTCTCCTTCTCAATTCTCAGAAATCTTGATAACATATGCATTCACATCGAATATAGGGTGGATTGATCTCATGAGTATGACCGCCCATATAACCATTGCCTGTATGTCTCTGGCATCTAACATCTGAAGGCCGTGATTCAGTAATATCGTTCACCACAAATAGTGGTAGACAAGAATGCTCAACAATGGATATCCACCTGAGGACGTGACTAGCTGACCTCCGGCACCGTGACTCGTGCCCTTTGACCTACCCGAACGCGGGGCTGTTAACGGGGTCATCGTGATCCCGAGACCTGGTGGAGGAGAGAGGGTGATGGAAGACCTGCCAATAAAGTAAACAGATTTATGTCTGATGTACGTGATGATCGTGGCCTTCGCTGAAAGTATGTATTGTACCGGGGGCGGGGGCGATGCGTTCGGGGTTGATCTGGTGTCTACTGCGGACCGAAGGAGAAAGTTAAATATGACACCATGCATGGATTGGAAATGCTTACCCAATTTATATAAGTTCCTGGCGTTCTCTGAAGCTACCACTACACTACAAACATAGCGAGTGGGGTATCCGAGTCAGGTTACATCTTACACTTAGGTACGTTTTCTCCGTCATCGTAGAAGCTCATTGCCCATGTTGTCCACACAGGAGCATAGGAGATAACCTCCCAAAAAGTGAAATAGGTGGCCTCAAGAAGCAGCAACGAGGATTCTTTCAATAGGCGCATAGTTGATTATATTTTCACCGCAGCTTCCAAAGTCGGCTAGACCCCAACGGCCATCCTCGCTCCTGTGCGGAAATTGTCCTTCAAGTAGTATGGCCTCGAAAAGCTTGGCACTAGGTAATGGACGGAACTCTCATGCCCCAGCCTCCCGTGGTAGTCCCAGAAAATGTAGATCTATTTGGACGTACTGCCGGAGAATGAAAAGCGAGGTGGGCATGAGTGGGGAAGATCCACATTTCGAGCTGTATGGCGTTGGGCGGCGTTTTTTTTATCCTGGACCGCAGACCATTTGAAGTGATTCGGGAACCACGGCCTTACGGAGAACGTGCGAGTTGACAGTGGCTCCAACCAACGATGGCAGAAAGGGCTTGGAATCCCACCATGAGTCATACCCGACATCCGACCAATTGTAACCCCCTTTCCCACATTTGCCTTTACCTACCAGCAGATAATGTCTTGAATAGACGTGTTTGTGGTAGGTTAGTCTTCTGAGATTTAAACCGCACACCGAGGATATATAAAGGAATGGATACGCTTGGGCCAAGTTCAGTTGGGTGACGCCTAGAAGGGCGGGTTTGCGTCATTAGTAGTAAAACCTACACTAAGTTCGGTGATCTTTTTCAACCGTCGAAGGCGAATCGAAGATTTTCACGATACTTGATAATTTTGAGCGAGTGCAGATGCACGATTACGTTTTCAAAACGCCGGCCAGGGACCACCTGTAAAAATAGCTGTTGTACCCACCATGGCCAGCGTGTCAGCTTAAATTATTAGCGCATTAACCCGAGACATCTCCTTGGCTAGCTTGCAATTTCTTGAGAACGATGAACTGCTGGTTATCCATAAGCACCGTGAACCGATGAAGCGGCGAACGACGAGACTCTCCGGGCTACAAATCGGCCATGCCTATGGATTCTTCCTTGTCAAGGTATGCTATGACGGATAGGCTATCAATATATCAGCTCTGGTTGATGCGGAAGGCGTGGTATTCTGTGTATGCCTTAGTCGATCCTTTTGTTCGGCCTGGATGGCCAAAGGGATCCGGAGAAGCTAGCTTTATGAGCATCGGCATTCAGGGCGGCGAAATGCTTGAGGTGAATTTCCACGGCTAGAAAATACACCGACGTTCACCTGGAGGTGTTAATAGTTCACCATGAGGAAACGAGCCACCATAAAGGAAATATATGGAGGCAGTCCAGAAATTGATCATGACATATGAGCATAGCAGAATAATACGGGGAAGTTCTTGATGAAGGGGGGATTGGAGATTGACAGGCTTGTCAAGATAGAACGAATTTTGGCGCGGGCATGTGTAGATCGCCGGTTCTCCAGGCTACTATTTGTACTGGCGGCCTAGGTCGTCTCTGGGGAGTCAGCGTCTATCCAGTCTAGGGCCTCACAGGATGGGCGCCAATCGTTGATCGTAAATGGGCATTCACATCCCACGCGTTATCTACATATATTTTTCGGGGGTTCCGGAGTAGTCGGCCACGGTGGGAACCATCAAGTGCACGATGGAGGGTCCTTTATCTTCCTCTTGCCTCAGACAAAACCCCCTAAATCCTTACCCACCTCCGACCTATACGTTGAGGTAGGTTCTCATCAGTGGAGTGAAGGCCGACGTCGCAGCAGCACACTTACTTTGACGTTAGACGGTAAAATCATGTCCCCCACGCCCACGAACGATGCGAGCAGCACTGGCAGCGATGTTGTTACCGGTGAGATGACCGTCATCACCTGCGAGGCGCTTGCTCATTCTCTGATTCTCATGATATAGGAGATTTGATGACGTGTGATCCAATCGAGACTGCGACCAGTTGTCCCCCAGCCCCGCGACTAGCACCTATCGAGCTGCCCGAGGACGACGACGTTGCCAACCCAGAGATTGTTGTGAGGTCCGGCAAAGGAGACGTCATAGTAGAGGACTTGTTGATGCGTGAAGTGTATTAGAGAAGTGATTAGGACCATAATTTCTTGTATCCGGTACTCGGTCTGCGGATAAATCGTCCATTCCCCCATAGCACGTTTTTCGATGAGCTGTATGTTGCTATGACGTCAGAAGCAGCTTTTGGTCTCCTGGGTAACGATGTTATTGATCCGTTTGTGATCCGGTATAAGCGCCGTCGGACCTCGGGAGAACGTCAATAAGTGGCGCCGAAAGGAGTCAAAATTGCACGAGACTATCGCTAAAGAGCTTGCCCGGCGTCGGGATCATAGAAAGTCTAAGCCACCAGAAAGTTATGGTTACGTGGTGCATCAATCGAGATTTCGACGGAGGGCTATATTTCGAGGGGATCGAGGAGAGCCCCGCCGATCATTTGGGACCTGCTTATCCCGAGAGCCCAAGTGGCAGTTCAAGTGGGGGACGTCCGATTTTTCGTGAATTGTGAAGCCCGAGCAGACGGAGTCACCAATTTTAAGACCCTGGGAAATATGATGCTATATCATGATATGCGGTTTAATGCAATAGCCTTGCCTTTATTGCATGAGCGGATGAGTCGCCTAAGTGCTGGTTGCATGAGTGTCGAATGAAAGAGTCCAGCACGACGCGACGCGAGCAGGGCCGTGACGGAAAAGTGACAGTTCGTGAATGTTAGTGGCACGTGACTCAACGCGCTTGAATGGTTTGGGTGATTAACGAGGTTGACAGAAGCGTCGACGATGGACAGCTTTGAGCTGCAAGACGAGCTCAATGCTCTCGCTCAGGACCCGCAAAACTATGACATACCAAATGAACGTGACTTCTCCTCGGAAGACCCCACAAGACTCCTCGAGGGTAAGTAGAATCTACTCTTCCATGTCTGAAGGGTTGGCTAACATTTTGTGCACAGCTGCCGTAGAAGCTGTTGCCAACTCCAGCGATGCCATTCGGGACCCAGAGGTCTTCGACGTCTTTCGAAGTGTCCTCAAATACTCCAGCTCTGTGCCTGGTACAACCATGAACAAAGTTCTAGACTCTATCACATCTGGTTTACAAGGTGAAATGGAGGCCACCATGCGCGACATCGACTCGGGCGACCAAACTGCGTATTCCGCGCACCGAACTCCACTCGAACTCTTCGCATTTCTCCTCCATTGGTTCGTTACCGCCGCGGAAAAAGTCAAAAGCAAGGACGATGATGGACCGACTGCACCTCCACCAAAGGCGAGAAGAGGGCGAGGTGGGAAGGCTGGTGGTGGAAGGGGTGCGAGAGCTGCTGCTGCGAGAATGGATGAGAACTGGTCGTGGGAGGCGCAGATCGCTCCGACACTGTCGTTGATCAGTAAAGTTTTGGTCAGATTGGGGAACCACTGGCAGAGGATCTGGACCGCGTCCACAGAGAGGGAGGCATTCGTTAGGTGAGTTCCTTCATGGAAACACCCTAATTCTGAGTTGACATATCTATCGGCCAGTTGCTTGGTTAAACCAGCCTACTACGTCCTTGAAAATGAACAGTACATGAAGGTCGAGGGAATCAAGCTTAACGCCGAGAAGGTCATCTGCGTCTCCGTCAAGCACCACAACCAAATTCTCGCCGCGCATACCAACATCATTCAAAACTTGCAATTCTACGAGCATCTCCCTGAAGTGTTGGCGGAATGCCTGCACGTCCTCGCCTCTCAATACGACCACACCCAATTAGGCGATGAAATTCTTAGGGAAATAGCAAGCAAGGCCTTCAATGCTCAAGATAACAAGGGCCCCAGGAACTTTGCGAGATTTTTGGTCAAGTTTGCTGAATACGAGCCGCGGTCCCTCCTGAAACAGCTAAGTTTGTTGTTGGGCCAACTTGATTCTGAGGTATGCCAAAATTTTCCACCCTCGCCCCCAAGCCGATTTAAAATGGATCCCTTTCATAGGCATACCCCATGCGTATAGCCATCGTCGAAGTCATTGGCTATATCATCTACGAACTCGCCACGAACGTCGATGACGACGCCGACGCCAAACAAACACAAAAGAAGATCGGTGGTCTCTTCGACCTCCTCCACGAACGCATTCTCGATGTCTCGTCTTACGTCCGTACAAAAGTCCTCTCGGTCCTCTCGAAAATATTCGATATCAAGGCGCCTAAATTCCCGAAACAGAGGTTGGCGAGTACGAGAGCTGCTGGGGCCGCATTGGAGGATAAGGCTGCGACTGTAAGGAAGGCGGCTGTGAGTTTGTTGCAGAAGCTCATTACAACGCATCCGTATGGATTGATGCATGGTGGCTCGTTGGAGCGTGAGACTTGGGAGAAGGAGTATGATGCTGTGAGGAAGGAGCTGGAGAAGGTTGAGGCGAAAGTTGGGGGGGCTGTTGAGGTGCAGGGTGAGGAAGGGGGTGAGGAAGACGGAGAGAAGGAAGGTGAGGAAGGTGAAGAAGACGGCGAGGAAGGAGAGGAAGGAGATGGCTCGCCTAAGAAAAAGAAGGCTAAGAAGTGAGTTGGACAGTTTCGTGTCGTATACGTGTACTCATGGTGTTGTTTGCAGGTCTAAGAAGCGTCGTGGCGATGACGAAAATGCAATGGATGTCGATGAGGATGGCGAAGGTGCCTCTACCGAAGAAGAGGATAAAGAAGGCGAGGAAGATGAAGAAGATGATTCCATGTCTGTCGACGGAGATTCCCAATCAACTCCAAAGAAGAAGAAAGTCAAAGCTAAAAAGCTCAAACCGCGGAAATCCCAACTCAACATGGACGCATTCACACAGGAGCACGCTGCGCTCGCAGCCCTGGAGGCTGACGAGCTCCTCCGCCTCAAGCTGAAGAGGAAATACTACGCCGAGGCGTTGAATTTCATTCGTCAAATTGAGGAGTCCATGGAGATCTTGACGCAGTTACTTGGCTCGACAAATAAAGCTGAGGTATTGGAGACTATGGATTTCTTTAGATGTGCGTATGAGTACCACTTGGAAGGTGCCAAGGTAAGTATCGAATTTCTCGTCCCCTCTTTGATTCGAGGGCTTATGGATGGGTTGGTGACCGCAGGAGGGACTTCAAAAAATGCTCCACCTCATTTGGGTGAAGGATAACAATTCATCGACGTCCGAGGATGGGAAGGAGTTGAAGGGTATCCGTCAGCGACTCCTCGAAGTGTACTGTGCGATCTACTTTGAAGCCGACCCTGACATTGGTAACGATGCGAAAGGCCAGATCAACCGTATCGCAAAAAATATGATCGAGTGCGTATACGCTTGACAATACCCTTTGTGAATCATGCGACTGATGGGCTTGTACTCAGGCGGACTTTCGAGTGCACGCTGGCAGAGCTTACGAGTCTGGAGGAGATGATGAGGATTATGATGGAGGAAGATAGAGTGCATCCTGACGTTATTACGAAGTTATGGCAGATATATAGTAGGTTCACTTCTTTTATCTGGCTGTTGGCTCATATGCTGATGGGTCACAATTCCAGGCTCAACGAAGAAGATACCCCCCGAACAACGTCGTGGAACAATCATAATAATCGGGATGCTGGCCGTGGCAAAGAAAAGCGTTCTCGAAGACCATGTTGAAACTATGCTGAAAGTCGGCCTAGGAAAACTTGGAAGGGTACGAAACCAGTTGCTATTCGATCCCATGCCCCATTTCTCACATCTGCGCCCAATATAGGAGGACCTGGCACTCGCACGATACACCTGTCTCGCGTTACAACGTCTCAACGGAAGCGCGAAGAAAGTCAAGGGTTCGCTGCAGGATAATACTGTCCGATACCCCATGGAGTCTCCGATCTTCTCAATGCTAGGAAAGGCGGTGGAGAGACCGTGTAGGCAGAGGGACTGGTTCGGGTTGGCAGAGCAGGCGATCAATACCGTGTATGCGTTGGGCCAACACCCGGACGTCTGGTGTGCGGCGTTTGTTAAGAAGTTAACGGACCGGGTGTTTGGACCGAAGGAGAATGAGGCTGAGGAAGCGGAGGAGAATGATAAGATGGACGAGGATAAAGAGGAGGCAAAGGAGGCAGAGGCAAAGGTAGAAGGAGAGAAAAAGGCTGCAGAAGATGATCAAGATCAAGATGATGATGCACTGATATACCAGGCAGACACAACGTTCACCCAGCAGCCTACTCCGAGCCAGGGCGATGAGGCGGGGAAGGACGTAGGAGATGCATTTGAGATGAGTCAGATGCTCTTCGTAGTTGGACACGTTGCAATCAAGCAAATTGTGTTTTTGGAGCTTGTGGAGAGGGAGTGGAAGCGGCAGAAGGATGAGAAGATTGCTGGTACGTGCATATACTCATCCTGGCGTTACTGTAGGCGGCTGACTGTACCTTGCGGATACTATAGCGGATAAGCAGGCAAGTAGCGGCAACAAGTCTTCAAAGGAAGGGGAAGAGCTGGACCAGGTCGCTGGGAATGCAGAAGACGAAATTGGTGATAGGATCCAGGCCGTGAGGGAAACGGAGCTGTTGTACGGTGAAGATTCCTTCTTGGTGCCCTATGGGCCGATGTTGGTACATATATGTGGAAGCCCCCACATATACAAGGTTTGTTTTGTCGCCTTATTTGCTTGTTCGTATCCTGACACCGTTGGACCAGAGCCCACTCCTCCGGACAACAGCGACGGTCGCTTTCAGCAAGTTCCTTTGCGTGAGCGCCAGATTCTGTGAGGACAACCACCGCCTCCTCTTCAAGATTCTCGAAACGTCGAGGGATTCGACAATCAGGAGTAATATCGTCATCGCCCTTGGAGATATCGCGGTATCATTCTCGTCGATCATTGATGAGAATTCGAATGAGTTGTATAAGGGCCTATCGGATGGCGTGGTAGGAGTGAAGAAGAATACGTTGATGGTGTTGACGCACTTGATCCTGAATGGTATGGTCAAGGTCAAAGGGCAACTTGGAGAGATGGCCAAGTGTTTGGAAGATCCGGATTCGAGGATTCAGGACTTGGCCAAGCTTTTCTTCAAGGAGTTATCTGGCAAGGAGAATGCGATTTATAACAACTTGCCGGATGGTGAGGTGAACTTTTTTGGATTTTGCCGTTTAGCTGATGGTGCTCGCTCACAGTTATCAGTCACCTATCGACTGGAGAACATGCCGTCGGGGAAGAAATGTTCCAGAACACACTTCGCTATATCTTCACCTTCATTGATAAGGCGAGCTTCTTTTTGCTCCACATAAGCTGTATGCTGATCGACCTGAATAGGAAAAACAAGCTGAGAACATTGTTGAGAAACTGTGTCAACGGTTCAGGCTTTCAGAAGATCCCCGACAATGGCGCGATATCGCATTCTGTTTATCGTTGCTGCCGTTCAAGAGTGAGAGGTCCGTGAAGAAGTTGATTGAAGGGTTGCAATTCTACCGAGACAAGTTGCATGAACAAGTTGTCTTTGAGCGGTTTACAGAGATCCTTACCAAGGTACGTCGCTGGAATCAGCTTGTAGGTTCCTTATACTGACATTAGACGTGTAGGCGAGGAGTAATAAGTCGAAGGATAAACCCGATACGGAGTTAGACGAATTCGAAAAGGTGCGTCAACGCTCCTTATATAGTCTCCGAGCGATAACGAACACCTTGTAGATTTTGGAAGAACACAAAAACCAAGGCGAAGAAGACCAGGCGCTCGAGAATTTGGTCGAAAAACGGAAGAGAAAGAAGGGGACAAGAAAAGGTCAGTGCGCGCCTGCCCAAGAAACTCGAGTCATAGAGATTGATAGTAAACCATAGCTTCTACGAGGCGAAAACCCTCAGCTCGGCAGGCTGCTGTTGAGGCAGATGAGGACGAGTAGTGTTATTCATAACTCCTATACTATTGGTTATTTTCTTGCTTTAATTGTTGTATTAATATATTTAGGCGCCTTTCTTCCGGTGCTGATTAGGCGACTACGGATATGATGCGATAGGCAATATGACTACGGGACTTATGATGGTCCGTCATTCAATGCTGTGAACAGCTAGGGCTGCGAGAAGGAAGAATGCATAGGTTTACACGGATCGAAAGGATCGGGCTCAGAGCCACCGACCTTGTACTTGTACATGAAATACAACTACCGATGGGCACGCTCACCGAAAGCTATTAGCTACCCCTATTAAATATGCGTCCGACAAAGACCATAAAATACACTAGAAGAAAGCATCAGAATACAGCGTTGAATAACGGCGCATCCTTAAATCCGACTGCATAAAGTCCATCGTGAGGACTCTGGGGAAAGGACAAGGGCGTGTTTGCCTGGGTTCGAGGCAAGAAATGGAGAAATATACTTATTCCCGCTTCCTCCGTCAGGGCTCTAATATCGTCCAGTAAAGCCTCTGGTGGTTGTTCCACTCCAAGCGCAAACGAAATATCTACACACCGGATGCGCAATATGCCAAATCTCTTGGATGAGGAAGCCCGTGATTGCAGAAATTTGAGGAGGGGTTCGCCGGAGAACATGGCTCCCTTACATTGGAAAACTTCCAGTTTAGGGCAGAAGAAGTTGTAGGTCTCCTGCCACACTCCACCATCACCATCACCGTCTCCGTCGAATAATCTGGTAATCCCCAAGGGGTGAGACCACGTTGATTCGGTGTCATCGAATGCAGTGGCGCCTCTACCGTTGATTGGATTCGCATGGTCGCCAACGTCTTTCGTCACAACTGTGATGTCGTCTTTATCAGGAATAGTGAGTAGAGTGCCGAGGAGTTCGGTGTCGAACGATAACATTTTCGGCGAGATATCAGTGTGAAGGGAAGGGATGGTTCGCGTCGGGCCACTGCCCTGGAGTGACAGTCTCTTCAAATCCGGAAGAAGAGATAGGAATTCGAACAAATCCCCCTCCATAAGCCAGTCATACTGTAATGAGAGCTCCTCGACAGGCCGGCGAGCCTTGGCTAAAAAAGCTTCTAGGGCCCTAAAGAGCCTCGGTGAGTGGGACTCTGGTGTAGTAACATAGGACAACCAGGGTACATGTCCATGGCGTTCGTATGCAAGGGATTGGACACTTGGGGCACAAAGGTGATAAAAGAATCGTGGAGAGTCGAATGATGTGCAGTAGTCGACGACTCTAAGGTAACAAAGGTGTGGAAGTGTCACTGTTTGCTCAAGTGACATATCTGCCGACAACGACGAGACACCTAAGCAAACGCTTAGCGATTGTAGGTTTAGACACAGGGCCAGCGTATCCATGACTTGGGATAGGGAACAGTTGCAGGCACCGCTGAGACTGAGCGCCGTGACCTGAGACCACTGCACTGGCACTTTGACGATTAGGTCCCCAAGTAGCGGCAATGAGACACACCGCAAATTGGGTGATCGCAAGAAACTGTCCTCCCTTGAAAGAGCCTGCATAGCTCTCTCTTTTGTGGACTTGTTGGTGTCGCATCTCGCCCCCTCGATGAACAGACTCTCCAGTAAGGGAAGCTCCGGCGCGTTGTAGCGGGAGAAAAAGAGTCGGATCCAGTCAAACCCGTACACATGGAGGTGAACGAGCCTCCAGCGATGCCGAAAGGAATAAAGGAGGTCCAAATAGGGTGAAACTAGTTTCTCGACGAGTGATGATGATGTATATGGGAAGGTATCAATTGCGGTCAGGGATATAGACAGAGGGCGCTCCTCGGAGCGCGAGAGCCAAGAAGAGATGGCATGAAGCCGAAGAGCCCCGCGTTTGTGATTTGCGTAAGACGCAAATCCTGATCGATGAAAAGTCGAAAGAGCAATATGAATTGCGGCCCAGAGTTCCGGCGTGTTGTGTGTAATCTGCCGCCACCGACTGCACACCTGACCAAGCGACACAGGTGCTTCTTGATTGCTCATGGCAGAATTGCGCTCGAAAGGAAGACAGTAACAAAATATCTTCCGAAGAAGTAGAGGGGGAAGTCTGTTGATAGGAACATGAAGGGATTCTCGAACGTCAATGTCCTTCTTCAACGACTTCTTCTGCCGTTCAAGCGTCCTAAACTTGCTTTGGACCTTCTTGACCTCTTCGTCGAGGCTTCTAAGGCGAAATTCCAGCTGAACGACGGTCTCCTTGGTGGTAACGGTATCGTCATGGCCATTGGGCACCGGAGAGGGTTGCAGGCTTGGGGTTGGATCCATCGGAGTGACGGTGCTATTGAAAGCTGTTAAGTGTGATTAGTGATTGTCCATGAGCGTCTCAATAATCACATTGGCCTATTTTGCGATTGGCCAGCCGATACCGGCGGCAGCAACCGCAATACTAATTTTGGCAGTTCTGATTGAACCATCGTGCATCACGATGACAGTGCGCACTGATCTCGACCTCTCTCACCGCCTTCTTTCACCCTGGCTTTGCGAATGCTTGGCTCCTCGCAGCGATTCTCTATGGAACGAGTGGAGTCTATACAGGTAATCTCGGCCACTAGATTTATCGAAAATGCTATTATGTGCTGTGCAATACACTTGGCACCATCCGCATCAATCGAACAAGAAATTTCAATGAGGACTCGGGAGTCCCGGTAATACAATGACTCTCTATATAAAACATGAGTCAGACTCCTCACCGTGACCTCACTTGGACCTCACCACACGGAACGATACAGTTCAATCAGGGCGCCCCAAGAATCCTTGATGTTGGAGAGTGCCCCACTGGACGTCGAGGATACTTCTCCATCAAGAAGAAAAACACATCTCCCAAATGTCGCAGGATTTCTGCAGAAGCTACCCCTCCCGGTCAAGTTGAAAGCAAACTACGAGATTGAACAGGCTAACTTCGAACGAATGCATCGGAGCCTCAAACGTCAGATGGATCCAGCCACGTTCCCTGATGATGCTTCGAGTATTGCGTCATTCATTACGATTGATTCCGCCGAAATGCACACCCTCAATGACCCCCTCGTGTTTGCTACCGTCAAGGATGTCGTTCCCTTCTATATTCTTCAAGAGTTATCTACGGAGGAGGAGGGGTCAGGGGTGGGCGCGACGGGGTGCGACTCGGTTGCCTTGGGGTGTCCACAGGAGGGGGGGGAAAGTTTAACTGGTCGTAAGTCGGAACCAGAAGAATAGGCTTCAGGCAACTGATGGATATCCAAGCTCTTGGGATTGCTATCACGCCTCTACCCCTATCCACTCCTCAAAGTCAAGATCTCATACTTGAGGCCCACGGCCAGGGTGAGGGTAATTCCATAGCAGGTAATCCCAACGTCTAGAGCTTCCGCTTACACCTGGGTTGTGCTCATCAACGACAATATCGAATAGGTGGTTTTTTCACGGAAGCCCATCATAATATTTTGCACAATGTCACCATGATCAATTACAGTCCTACATATTACCGGTACTTTTTCTCCGAAACACGTAGTTTGCCTGCGATAACTGGGGGATGGCCAGGGGTCATTCCCATGGATGACGATAACACAGCATCAGTTGATTATACTGGTTCCAGGTCCATGGTGGCAGTCAGTCCGTTCAGCTTACACTTTCATTACATTTTTATTGTGTGGGCTACATATCATCTTATTTTCACTTTACTTCATTACTTCATCTTTTACCTAGTTCCTTTTATTAGCTCTCTTATATTTTCCTCCTTGATTTCCGTAATGATCCTGCTACTGACATCTCTTTTCTATCCTTTTCTTGCTTCCATTTTCATTTTTGCATTCTTCGTTTATTTTCTCCTACAATCCTCTAGGTAGTTCGCGAATGGGGTTGCGAGCGAAGCACAACAAAGCAGGCTGGACTCCTACTACACACATGGCAGATCCACATTACGGGTGATGATACTCAGATAGTGGACAGGGGAGTCGCGATTTTTTTTTTCAAAAGAGTGGGATTGGACTTTGTAGCAGTCGGACAGCGATTAAACCTATGTGCCTGACATAGACAAGGGCTGGGTACGATTAATACTTCGTTCACTTCTCTCATAGTTCATGGAACCGGAAAAACGACTCCCGCAGTCTTACGTTCCCTGAAACTCAAGTCATAAGACTTCACTATTGCTGAGGGGAACGTGCTTACCTTCTCACCTTTTTCCTCCTGGGGCTTCGACATGGCCACGACAAGATTCGCCTCAGAAGGTCGATGAACCCGTTCCCCTTCATTCTCACAACCTCGTGCACATGGTCTCGCAGCTCCTCCTCAAACTCCCGCAGCATTCCTTGTTCCCGTTCGTACTTGAGTGCCTGTGACCACTTCTTTTGAATTTTCATCCACTCCACGAGGTTATCTTGCAGGATACTCCACAGTTCCTTGCCCTCCTGGCTTTTGCAGAGTTCCTCCTGTAAAGCTGCAAGATCTTCCCGAAATAATATTGACTCGTGATCGTCGTGTCTAGTGATCAGAGGGATGATGATATCCCAAGCTTCTCGTCGCACGCCGGAACCATCCATGCTTGTCGGCTCGTCCCCTAAGCGGTGAGCGGTAGCCTGAGAGTTGGTTAGGGCCTGCCAGCAGCGTGTGAGGTCCTGCTCCCGCTGCTCTCCCTCTTCTTGTCTGATTTCATGCCACATGGTCGTCATGAGGATGGTACGGGATATATCACCGCAAAGTTCTTTGAAGAGTGTTTCGTGTTGGTATGGTTCGTAGGTGTTGGTAATCTGTTGAAGATAAAGGAGACCCGTGAGTTTCACGTGGGCTTCGTAACTGTGTGGTGAGTGTGTTAGCATCAGTATCAGGGGAAGTTTGTAGAACGGTGACGAGCTTTTTGTGCAACCAGGCTTGAATTTTCTGTAGCACTTGAAACGCACATAAACCGTTGGTGGAGGCATCGAAACCGGGAGTGTCGAGAAGGACAATGCGGTCGCCATAATCTGGATGCTGGATACGAATTGGTTGGATGCTAGTCCCCTTTCCAGCCGATAGACCACCCTGTGATAATTTTTCCTGTCGATTAGAGAGCAGGTCAACAAGCTGTTGAGAATTTCATTTTAGAAATAGGGATTGAGCGAGAACGAATTTAACCTACGTAGCTCCTGCCACTGCCAGAGGGGCCGATGATACTGTCGAGGGGGGACTATGAGCATGCATTATCACGCCAGAATGAACTTGAAACGTACGCGATAATGATATCGTCCTGCCTGATTTCTTTCATGGCGGAGACGTCAGCAACATTCAATGGCGCCAGCGCATTATTGACAAGCTGTCTCGAGGTCATATCCAAGGCACCGGAAGTAAAGAGGATGAAGGAGGGGATGAGAATGGTGTTTTCAAGGATCATAATAAAGAGAATGTAAGTATTTCATACACGAGGTCGAGTCGCACAACACTCTGAATTGGTCGAGTTCTTGGTAACCGCCACTGACATGAGATCACCAGGGGCTGGCGGCATTGGTGGTAACATTTCGTGGAGACAAAGAATCCTCAAATTGGCGCGATGAACTAGGGGAATCAGTGTATCAGGACTTCATGATGCCACCAGAAGCCACCAGGCCGAGGTTGTTCAAGGCATAGAACGCCTGAACCCAAGTTCATATGTTTCAGCGACGCTACATTTGTGCAGAAGAGGGATCGTGGAATCCATACTAGGTATGGTCGTGTCCTGCGAGAACCAATGTATAGATCAGGCTGGGGAGTCTTGGGGTCGCGCGAGGATGATGCATGTAGCTAACTCAGGTTTGCCGGGCCTTGCGGGTTCTAACGTGAACAGACGGAGCGGAGTGTAGGTATCGTCGATGGGTGCAGAATGAATGTTAATGTTTCCCTTTCGTTAGCCTCTGACTGGAACGTGACAGGTGTGAAAGTAGCTCGTTTAGCAACCCGTTTGGTGTATAAATAAAATGACCAAGGGAATGATTTCGGATGAGGCCACCAGTCAGAGAACGGTTTCACATTGGTAGTTTTCAGGGTGGTGCCTAGAGAAGCTGACACCTGAGATACAGGGATTGCAGCGGACTCAGCGGGTGGCGGCTGGTTCTTCTACGAGAACCGCAGATCGGACCTAGAGTGGTAGGATAAAATCATGAAATACCCAACTAAATATAGAATGTTGTTTATTCCTGGTGATGCTGGTAAATAACGCGAGATCACGTGGTCCGACACCCAAATTGCACGCGTCTTCCATTTCGGTACCCTCGCACACCGAGCTTGGCGGCGTTGAACATCTGTTCCATCTATGCACAAAAGAACATCGTCCAGGGCTGTAACAACCAAGAATCCACAAGAATCTGCCTTACCAACATCTTCATCATCCTCGTCACACCATGCAACCAACGAGCTGGCCATAGCTGGCGCTAAATTGTACACACTTCTATCCGACGTGACTATCCATATCAACGAGGTTTTGGAAGAAGGAAAGGGCAAGGCAAAGCGTGAGTGCTGTAAGATATACAGTGTATAAGTGGCTTATTGGTCGTAGAAGACGACGTTGAGGACCGAATACAATCATGTTCCAAGGCATTGCAAGAGGCAACATCATTGGTTCCATTGCTGAGCCTCGTCGCTTCTGACGCAGCGGAACCAGACATGAAACGCATTGCGGGTAAGGTCGATCGTGGTTTGGAAAGGCTCAGACGTACTGTGTCTGCATGGCTTGAACGTTTCTCGGCGACTGGTGGCCAGATCGTTTCGAATGTAACAGAACTCCTCTCTGTCATAACTAACACGCTGGAGCAGGTCATTACAGAGGTGCCGTTGGAGAATCATCTGATACATGACTACCTCTAACGAAACTGCAGATACTGGCTTTGAAGCTCTCGTCTCAAGTACAAGCTGTACTTTCCGATCTTACAACAAGAACCCTGGATTCATTGTTCGCTCTCGCAAAACTCACGCTCAAAGTACAAGATCCTCAGACGCATATTTCTGCCTATGATATTCTGGCCAAGGCCAACACTATCCTTACCAGCATAAATTCGTCGGGCGTTCCATTGGCCAATTATCTCCGATGTTTATCTGGGGCGCACTATAATTTTGCAGGAACTCTGTATCAAGCTGGGAGGCATGGTCCAGCTATCCCTTTTTTGAAGGACGCATGCACCCTTGGTGGAAAATCCCTTGCTCGCTGTCCCAGAGAAAAGAATGATGGGGAGAAGGCGAGGGAACAAGAGGGTTGGAAACAGCTTGAGGAAACCTTATTTCGGCGCTGGGAGCTGTTGGCTATCTGCCATATGAAAATAGGCGATCGGAAGGTATGTCGTTTCGAGGTGGAAAGCAGCATTCAGCATTCCTCTGATCTTCATCCCAGAGTTCTTACATCGCCTTCCTTCAATCCTTGGCGGCTTTTCCTTACTCGCTCCATGACCTCATTCAGGCATCCGACAAAATTCCACCGTCTTCGATCTTCACTTCTCCCTCTACCAGTAGCCAGTTCAAGCAACTGGCAGCCATCATTGATCGTGTCACATATATTGGCCTGAGTGAGCTCTTGATATCTGCTGAACAGGTATCACTGCAACATTCGCTCTCGAAATGCACGACCTCGAA
Organism: Macrolepiota fuliginosa MF-IS2; assembly: GCA_015584085.1. NCBI lineage: Eukaryota > Fungi > Basidiomycota > Agaricomycetes > Agaricales > Agaricaceae > Macrolepiota > Macrolepiota fuliginosa. The sequence continues at coordinate 19,048 of MU151285.1, forward strand.
TACTCTGAAGGATCCTCGGGTTGTTGGCATTCTGGTTGAGCAACAGGTTGAGAGTCTGGAGCAGCGGGGTTTCAAGGACTCAATACAACGAGCCATTCGATCATTGCTGGAGAGTGCTCTCAAGGTGTATGATGAAGGGACCGGGATGCCTCTTCGCCGCGCTCGAGTGACACTGCGGCTCCTAGAGGTTCTGTATCGGGCGGAGGATGTTCCGGCATTCCAACATATCCAGGCTATGGCCCAGGAGGTGGAGGTCCTCCTTTCCGCAGAGGTAATTTCCCACTCTCACTCTGGTTTCAACCTATATGCTCATTGAGCAACTGGCAGAACTTGGGCGCGGATTCTGCACTTGAACCCTATCGAGTTCAGTACCGAGCGCTGGGTCATTTGTGGCTAGCGTTACATGCTCATCGAGTCGCCATCCCTAATCAAGTCTCGCTAGTCGCTGAACATGTTGAGCAAGCATGCCGCATCCTACGCTCGGTGTTCGCCAAATCATCAACTGATAGTCCGAAGGTGATGGCAGGAAGGAAGTCACTTACGCCAAAACAGCCACCTACGAAGACAACAACGCGGAAACGGACAGTGGGGGTGGCTACGACCGTTGCTGCTGCTGCAACGAGGACAACCAGGACAAGAGTAGCATCCGGTGCTGCTGCGGCTGCGACCACGAGGAAGACGGCTACGATCAGGAAAAAGGAACCGATTACACCGGGGCCTAAGCGTGGAGGTTTGTTCAGCATGTTTAATCCCCGATAATGAAGCGAATGTTGATGGGCGGTCTGATATAGTTTTGCAGTCTATGTCGCTGAATGTGGCTACTCCTCCGAGAACGAAGACAGAAGCTACAAAACGGGTATTGGTGTTTGATGATTTTGATAGATTTTCCGGGGTTCTTCGTGAGTTGTTGAGTAATGGCATGGGCTGGAAGATGTTGATCCCTCCTTTAGAAACTGTTGCACGAGTGCTCGGCTTACTTTCATTAAGCTTGCCGAAGGTACAACTACTCGATGTGTTGCGGAAACTGGCCGAAGCACATGGCGGGCCTACAAGCGAAGGTATGCTATCATAGTACCTAATGCTCCCTTTCTTGCCTTACTTGGTGTGGTATAGGCTACATATCGGCATCGCTTGACCTCGCGCATGAATATATGAAGATAGGCAAGACTCGTCGGGCGACGTCAATCTTTAACCAGGCCCTTGAATCTGTTAGCGCTGGGCATGTTTCGGATGAAATAGGCGCGATATTCTTGCTTCGGTTTGCTGAGTCCCTGGCATTAATTGACAACATCCCCCGAAGGTGAAGCTGCATCGGTTTGTGCATTTGTAGCTGTTCTAAGATTATTTCAGTTCCACGGTGTATTGCGAAGCCGTGGCGGTCGCTAACCGTATTGAATACGACGAGAAGAGTGGGAGCAGCGTTCAGCGTATTCACACACGAGTTCGAAGGCTCGAGAAAGCCGCTTTGGCTGCTCGGACGATTGCGATGATACAGCATTGCAAGGTCTGTCTACATGCATGATCAACCCTCATTTACTGATGCTCCTCTTAGGAGGATCTGACGCTCTCAGTCGAGTTCCTCCTCCAATCCCTTCGTCTCTGGAATCGTGCAATGGACAGCCTCATGCGCCTCAATCCTTCACCTCCCAAACCCCCACAGGATGACAACCCATTTGACATGTCAAGCCTCAAACAAGCCCTACCAAGCGAAGCTGCGCCTCTCCCGGATCCAGCACCACAAACTATTGTTCCTCCCCAACGACACCTTGACAGTCTAGGCCTCCGCATCTCTGAAGGACTCTTCACAGTCCTCTTCGACCTCGCACAAGCCTACCTTATACGTGGGTCTGCGAAAGAGTCTGAATTCTTCGTCACTCAAGCGCTGGTCCTTGCACAGGCACTCAACGCGCCCGCGATGCTAAGTTGGGCATTGGCAAAGCAAGGGGAAGTGCACGTGAGGTTAGGAAATTTGATAGAGGGGCATGCGACACTTGTGAAGGCTGGGGAGGTCTTGAGTGGGGTGCCGACTATTGATTCTGCGGAAGTTGTTAGGTTGACAGCGGTGTGTAGGGAGAAGATGGGGGAAGAGGATGCTCAGGCATTGTACGCGAGGTCTGTGGATTTATTGAAGGAGATTGATGCAGCGTTTGAGAAGCACGAGGGTGCCGCCTTTGGGTATGTCTGTTCTGATTTTACCGGGATTTACAGGAGTGCTGATGTAATTTGTTAGGCCAAGAAAATCCCTTGGGTTATCACCCAGAAGCGGGAAAGCGATGAAAGACGTGGTCGTGCCAGATATACTGACAAGTGTGATGCGGCAGCAGAGTATGTGAGGACATTATGCAGAGCTCCACCTTTCTCTGATTCCCATTTCAGTTTGGCTTCTACGCAACCAGACTGATGAACAGTTCAACATTCTCCTCAACCAATTCATCTCACTTCCTCGTTCGTCCTTGACGAAAGCTCAAGAGAATTCATTGCTCGCGAAACTCAACCTCCATAATGTCTATCTGAGATTCCAAAGTGATATGTTCTTGAATTCTCTCGCAGAGTCCCGTGCGTCAATACTCTGTTAATTTAATCTATTCTAATGTCCTCTTTCATACAGCGATTTCTATTCCCATGGGTATGCATGCGGCCCAGAAACCCGGGTCTGCCTCTGCACAAGATATCATCAGCGTACTTGACCAAGCAGAGGAACAGTTCTGGAATAGTCTGGCCCTTATAGCACAGCGAGGCAACGTCCTGGATGTTAGGGAGTCGGTTGTCGGCCTGGCTGTGATAAAATCATTCCAAACATCCATGGGACGCAAGGATGATCGAGTGCAAGTAATGGTGTCACGTTTACTCGGTGCGTTTACTTCGCCCAATTTGATGTGCATAACTGACCTGTTCAACAATATAGATGCATCAGCGGCATTGACCCTGCGCCGAGAGATGCTTGAAGCTATTCATCACAAGTTCCCGAGATCTCCTGGTACAGATGATATGCAGTGGCCCCTCATCACCGCCGAGGGTAACATGCTTCCTCCGCCAAGTACCAACACTAATTTCGCTATCCGGAAACGCGTGAACATTCCCGTGGATTCTGAGGACGAGGAAGATGAAGAGATGTCGGATATTGATACCGCGTCACCACTGAAAGCGTACTGGGAATCAGTGCGCATGCGATACCGGTCATACTCCCTTAATTCATCTGTTCTGTCATCATCGCAAATGGAGAAACTGCCGTCGAATTGGACAGTTATTCATATCAACGTCACAGAAGACAAAAACACGTTATTCGTGTCCCGGCAGGAGGGAGGTTCTGATGGCAATGGTCTCGTGTTCTCCGTCCCGCTCAAGAGTAGAAGAGATAACGGAAGTGGGGATGATGAAGAGTACTTGACTTTTGACGACTCAATGGGGGAGATGCGGGAGATTGTGAGGTTAAGTGACGAGGGTACCAAGGCGGCAGTCCATGTGAAATCAGATGATGAGGATGCACGAGTGGCGTGGTGGAAACAACGTGCAGAATTAGATTCAAGACTGAAGAATTTATTGGAGAATATTGAGTTTTGCTGGTTCGGTGCTTTCAAGGTACGATGCCCCTCCCACCACAAGAGAAAATGTTTTAACGTGTATTCAGACCATACTGTGCCCCAAATGCAATGCTAGCCCTGATGCCATTGCAGAGCTCAGGGTTCAGTTTGAGAGGATCTTCAAAAGAAGCTTCGGGATCCAGGACAAGAAGCGTTCAGGAACTCACAGAAAAACGTCCTCGCAACACCAACCCCAGAACTTCGATCAGGTTCGACTCGACGATGCTCTTCTGAGACGTTTCTCTATGCTATCGCCAAAATGCCAAGATGAGGAACTAGAAGACCTCGTTTACTTCATCCTAGACCTTTACCAGTTCCATGGTGTTGCCATCCCCATCTCAGAGGTTGACATCACGCAAATAGTTGTTGACATGAGAACGACCTTGGAAGAACATTCAACGAGGACGCGAGGGTTGAAGAAGAGCGCGAAGCAGCACACGGCGGTTGGTCAACCCGACGATGAGCATGTTTTCCTTGTGTTGGATAAGAATCTGCAAGGGCTGCCTTGGGAGAGTATACCGATACTGCGGGGGAGGAGTGTTAGCAGGATACCCAGCATCGACTTCCTCATTGATCGTCTGGAATATGTCGAGGTGAGAAGACGATCTCAGTCAACACCCAGGCAGCAAAGTCCTCTTGGCGCGGTTGTAGACCCTCGCAAAGGATACTTCATTCTGAACCCAAGTGGTGACCTCAGACGAACGCAGGAGCGATTCAAGGATTGGGCAGATGGCATGAGGAAGGCTGGATGGGATGGGGTTGTTGGAAAGCGGGTTAGCGAGCAGCAATTTGAGAATGCGTTGCGTCAAACAGACCTTGTTGTGTAAGTCTTTTCTTATTTCTCGTTGTTAGAACCTCGCTCAATGCAGCAATGACGCGGTGGATTACAGGTATTTTGGCCACGGTGGCGGAGAGCAATACCTACGCTCCTACAAGGTCCGACGACTTCAGACATGTGCCGCAACGATGCTTTGGGGATGTTCTTCCGGGGCATTGCGGGAGATGGGTGATTTCGACCGGACAGGGACAGCCAATGCATATATGCTGGGAGGCTGGTGAGTTTTCAGGACACGCTTAGTGTTATGGCCCAGGCCTGACTAATCTCTCTACAGTCCAACTCTCGTCGCAAATTTATGGGACGTCACCGACCGTGACATTGACAAGTTTAGTCAGGCTGTTTTCGATAAGGTCAAGCTCAATCCAGACAATGTGCGAAATTGGAGTAGTGCAAGTCCTCCAGGTGTATCTTTAGTCTCTGCCGTGGCGCAGGCCCGGAGTGCCTGCAAGCTGAAATACCTCACTGGAGCTGCGCCAGTTGTATATGGGATACCCTTTTATCTCTGATCTCTATGCGATATGGGCTTTTGGTTGTTTTTTTTGCTCAAACTACTTGTTCCAATTTCTCGGACCATATCCGCTAATAGTATTTAGTTTGTTGATTTTAGTGGCTCCGAATCTTTTGTTCTCCCCCTGAGGCTGTGAAGGTTCAGATGATGCTTGTTCCATTTGTGGTTGATCAGCTTCTAAACTGACCCTGAAATAATGTGGGCCCATTTTCCCCTTGCGGAAATTTTGGATGGTTTCCGTGGACATCCTCGCCCACTCACCATGGACCACGTTGAGGGCGCCAATCATAACACAAGCGGCTATCAATCGCGACGCAACCCTTTTTTGTTTCATTGGCGGTTTGGAAATCCATAAGCTCCAAAGCTTTTTGTCTCTCGCCAGACCCCCGTTTTGGAATTTCAAATACTTAATCGGAGGACAGCCCCATGAGGTTGTCGCTTGACCACCTTTCCGGCAGGGATTTTTCAAGTTGAGGATCTTCAAGGCGCCCTCTCGCTCATAGATTAACCTTGGAACGCAGGTCAATGGTTCAGTACTCTGCCAACCGTATTCTAATAGATGGCCAAAAGGAATAATGCTCGTGGTCAGGTACGATAGGCTATAACAGAAGAGTAAGTCATTTTCTCCGTTATAGATTGCATGTGCAAATACTATATCCCCGAATCCAATCATTCTCTCCCTCGGCCCAGCCACCCGTCCCGATAGCGGTCCTATAAATTCGGGAGCGTTGGTCCGGGAACGCTAGGCTTGCCTCACCCACCTACTATATGTTCGTTCACCGGAAGACCTGCTGGGACAGGAAGCTTTACCTCTTCAATTATGAGAACCTCGGGTGCGAAGATCACAGGCCCCAGAAGTTGATGTACCAGCCCCCGACACTCTACTTGAAGAAAGCCGTCTTCGTCGATACCTCGCTGGTCGAGATATCCCATTGGATGAAAATGCAGAGGCTCGGGAAGCGGCAGGAGCAGGCACTCGAGGAGTTGGTGGTGTTAGACAGAGGATGGGACGATTTGGGCTCGGGGTGGGTGGATGAAGGTGCCGCGAGGTGCAAGAAACCCGGTTGCAACGAGGTACCCAGATGCATGACCCTTCCCACTCTGAGGATCCTTAAGGTCGCGGGGTTCTTACCAGATATTTGCGTCCTTTTAGACCTTCTCGAGGTACCAAAGCTGGAACTCCTGGAAGTGATCGCGTACGGAGGAGACAGTGCGGCAAATAGGTGTTATCGCGAGTTGATCCAAAGTTTCGAGGATCGCTGCGAACTATTGACACGGTCAACCGTCATTCTAACGCCTGGAGAGCCTGTTCAATACAGTACGTATCCGCCTTCTAGAGATTTTATCGATTGTTGACTCAGGCCCACCGCAGAGTTTGAGAAGGGGATCCAGACGTCGTTGCCCCTCGAAGCTCTGCCGCGCCTGGAATACGTGTAACGGAGCCCGCATGAAATCCCCGAGCAGAAGCCACATATTTTCTCGAGCCGTGTACCTTATTCTGTTCTAGACAGTAGTGATAGATCGGATGCTTGGCTTGCCCCGAGTGCTATTAAGCATTTCTATTATTATCTGTTAGTGCAAATACGATGTTGTACAATTAGTAGACAAAGCGTTCGAATGGATCAGGGCGAGTTGGCGACCCCCAAAGCAACACCAAAACTTGGACTTGCACGGGGTGTTCAGGACGGATCACATCGCGGATCCAGTACGGCCCGCCCGCCGGCGCCGTTCGATCACTAGTCAGCTGCAGTATTTGTCCATATTTTGTCCAGAAGGCTAAGTCATAGTGTGCCTCTGCAATCACTTTCTGAGGCGCAATAACAAAGTCCAGCATGCAAGACGGCCGAGCACCTAGGTTTGTATTTCCACACTATCTCTGACTTCATATAGTGTTCTTACCTGTGAATTTTAGGGTAAAAAATCGCGCGCCGGCTGCGATTCAAGTGCGTACTCACTGGCTCAGTCATAACTTCCTTCATATCAATGTCTGGTCTTTAGATCACAGCCGAGCAAATCTTGCGTGAGGTCTGTACATTCATTGAATTGAACGTATCCTTGTCTGAATTCTATTGTGCAGGCGCAAGAGCGACAGGAACCGACCTTCCGGGCACCCAAACAAAGAGTTGAGGACTTTGAAGAACTCAGCGAATACCAAGGTCGGAAGCGGAAGGAGTTTGAGGAACGTATTCGGAGAACGAGGGGAAACATGTGCGTGAGGTGTTTTTCAAGCACCGGTGACAGAAACTCAGCCTGTTATCCAGAAAAGAATGGCTGCAATACGCTAATTGGGAGGTACGAAAACCATACAAATGCCAGGTCACTTTCAGTTCTGATACATGAACGATAGGCCAGCCAAAACTCTTTTGATCGCTCACGGTCTGTTTTTGAACGTGCCCTCGACGTCGACCCACGAAGCATTCAGCTATGGCTCTCATACACCGAAATGGAGCTCAAATCACGCAATGTTCAACATGCCCGTAACCTCTTCGACCGTGCTGTTACTCTCCTTCCACGCGTGGATCAACTTTGGTACAAATACGTCTACCTAGAGGAACTGCTACAGAACGTCCCAGGAGCTCGCCAGGTGTTTGAACGATGGATGCAATGGGAGCCAGATGACAAGGCGTGGCAAGCCTACATCAAGATGGAGCAGCGGTACAATGAACAAGATAGGGCGAGCGCAATTTATGAAAGATGGGTCGCTGTCAGACCGGATCCGAGAGTGTGGGTGAAATGGGCCAAATTCGAGGAGGAGCGGGTGAGGATGGACAAGGCGCGCGAGGTGTTCCAGACAGCTTTGGAGTTCTTTGGTGATGAGGAGGAACAAGTGGAAAAAGCCCAGGCGGTATTTGGAGCGTTTGCAAAGATGGAGACGCGTCAAAAGGAGTATGAACGCGCTCGGGTAATCTACAAGGTGAGTAGCCTTGACATTGCCTTCGACAGACGCTGACGGAGCTTAGTTTGCTCTTGAACGTATACCGAGATCAAAATCCGCTGGTCTATACGCTTCGTATACCAAGTTTGAAAAGCAGCATGGGACACGCACAACACTTGAGAACACCGTCCTTGGCAAAAGGCGAATACAATACGAGGAAGAATTGGCACACGATGGCCGTAATTACGATGTGTGGTTTGATTACGCGCGATTAGAAGAGGGAGCGTGGAGAGATCTCAAGGAGGAAGGCGCCACTACGGAAGAAATGGACGCTGCTGCCGGTCGTGTGCGGGAAGTCTACGAGCGAGCAGTGGCACAGGTGCCTCCAGGAGGCGAAAAGCGCCATTGGAGGAGATATATTTTCTTATGGCTGGATTATGCACTGTTCGAAGAGATTGAGACCAAGGTACGCTGGCCCAATTCGACTTTGAGGTCAGGTTGCTCATGATTTTTTCTAGGATTATGACCGCTCACGGCAGATATACCAGACCATTGTCAAACTCGTCCCTCACAAACAATTTACCTTCGCCAAACTGTGGTTGATGTTTGCTAAATTCGAAGTACGGCGACTTGACCTGCCCGCTGCACGGAAGATATTAGGCGCTGCTATCGGCATGTGCCCGAAAGAGGCTTTGTTCAAGGGATACATTGAGCTTGAAGTAGAGGTACGTGGACCAGTGACCCTCCGCTGCCTAAGGCAAGCACTGACATCCCTCCAACAGCTTCGGGAATTCGACCGCGTTCGGCAGCTATACCAAAAGTACCTCGAGGTATAAATTTACCCATACGATAACAGATAATATCTAACGATGCGTTTTCGATAGTTTGATCCCTCAAATTCAGCTGCTTGGATCAAATACGCCGAGCTTGAGGCCCAGCTCCAAGACTTCGCTCGTACTCGCGCTATTTTCAAGCTCGGTGTCTCGCAATCCCCGCTCTCGATGCCCGAAATCTTGTGGAAGGCATATATCGACTTCGAAATCGACGAAGGCGAGCGCGATAATACCAGGGACTTATACGAGAAGCTCGTGGCCCAGAGTGGACATGTCAAAGTCTGGATTTCGTATGCTCTCTTTGAGGGCGAGGCAATCCCCATCCCCAGAGCCGAGAGGGAGGAGGAAGAGGAAGAAGACGAGGATGAGGAGCAAGAGGTAAAGACGGCTCCTGGTGACCCTATTCGTGCGAGACAGGTATTCGAGAGGGGATACAAGGACTTAAAGGAGCGAAGCCTCAAAAACGAAGTATGTCTACCTTATCTCCCTGCCCAAGATTCACACAGAGGTTAATTATCTCTCACAGCGAGTCGTGCTTCTCGAAACCTGGAAATCGTTCGAAGAAACTCACGGCACACCTGACGATGTGGCCAAAGTACAATCCATGATGCCTATCGTCAGTAAACGGCGCCACGTCGACCAAGAGACGGGTCAAACCGTTGAGGACTGGGATCTCGTCTTCGCGGATGACGAACGCGAGGCGAACCCAACGTCGTTCAAATTTTTGCAGATGGCGCATGCTTGGAAGAGGAACCAAGCTGCTGGAACTACCAGTGGAACCAGCAGTGCGGGTGGAATGCTGTCTGGATTCGTTGCTGCCGCTTCTGCTGCTGCCTCCGCCCCGACAAGACAAGAGGATGAGACGATGGACGCGGATGGGGATGAGGCTGAAGAGAGTGATGCTGCGAGTTCACGTGCTGATGACGATGATTGATGTGCGAGTTGGTTGACGGTGCCAGCGCGCAGTGATCGACCTGGGAGATTTTTAGGGTTTGAGGCCGAGTGTTTGATGGTTGGCATATTTTGGTAGGTGTTTTTGTGTAGTTGACGGTTCCAGATCCTATACCAAAGTGCTGCCTGTCAAATGTCCAAAGGGGTGGGAGTTGTGCATTGTGCATTGGCCGTCACCTTCTGTGCTTCATATGTACCCGAAGTTTGGTAGTTGTTAGAAGACATCTCTGATGTAACCCAACCCCGTTACAATCGTGTGAGCCAGAAAGTTTCCTGTTGCAAGAAGTCCTAACATTCCCCCCTTCTCAATTCGAAAGCCCCAAATCTGATCCGAGGAAATGCGAACAGAATCTAGCTGGTAATGACAGGTCTTTTACAAGAGAGTGCGATACTTGGGTATTCTACAAACAAGTATAAGGAGTGTGGGAGTAGCAGTGCAACCAAAGTAAATAAAAAATAAAAAAGATGACCGCGATACTAGATTATAAAGCCATGCCAACACTTGTCTTATCCTCCTCAATAGCAACGTGACGATCAATACTAACAACGATCTTCTGCGAAAAGGAGTGAGAACCAATACCTTGGTTACACAAGAAGGATCTACGTACTCTGGCCATGCCTGGACTATTAAGGCTATTACCGCTTTCTAGCTCATAATACTCGGAGTCTGGCTTGCCATACACCGCACTGCGATGGCGGAATTGTGCATCCGACGTATTTCCTGCAGTGATGGATGTGGGTGTAGTAGAAAGCCCTGTCATCTTATCCCGAAGGATCTGCCGAGCGTTGAGCGCTGCCAACAGACTGTTGAAATAGACTGCGTGGAACGTTCATCAGTCAATCACGCTTTCGGATTCGTGTGGATCCGAAGGGAGGGAAATAGACTGACGCTTGCTGAGACAGAAATAGATACCCAAGAAGATTAATTTCTGCGGCCAGATCGCGTAGGTGATGAAGCACCCAATGGAGCAAACCCTAGTATTTATTGTATTAGGCAGAAAATACACGGAAAATATACAACGTACGTGGTGAGAAGACCTAGGGCACAATGAATAGGCTGGTCAGTTTTACCAAGATCATCAGAGCGTGCGACTGACTGGTGTTAATGGAGTACGCCATCAGGATATTAACCAGACTGTCCGTTCTAAACATGCCGTAAGTCGGGCTGTTACTATACACCATCTAAAATGTTACCTCTTGAAGCCAGTACGAGTCCTCATGAGTCCTACGCAGAGCGAAATAGCGATAAGAAGATCGGCAGCAACGCCAGTTGCCAAGGAGGTGTATAAATATACCTTGGAGAAGCATGGTGAATAATTATAGTTTTTGCGCTGGCGCAGTTCAACCAAAATGGCAAATGCTCACAGAGATGAGATGGAAGTCTGCGAACCCGCCCTTCAGGTGAAAACTAGTTTTTCTTGGATGAGTTTGACGTAACGCAGCATCATAAGAATACCTACGCCTTGCTGACGAAGACTAGGTTTTTCACAAGCACTTGAGTTCGATCTTTCGCGTGTAGAGCATTCTCAGGACTTACTGATCCCAGTCGCTGTATATGGATCAGTATCTTATCAGAAATACCCAGGCTGGGGAGAACGCACCTGCACAAGCCAGTGAGGCGCTGGCCTGCATTAACTTGTGTCAGCTACCTTGATAGTTCTAGTAGGATAAACTCACAATTCCTGCTGTGAGTACGTAGCTGTGGCTCACTGTGTCCAGACAGCTGAGATTTGTTGCAATGAAAAGATGGCGAGGATGCTTACAAGTCCAGACGCGTTTGCCGAAGATACTGATAGGCCGGAGCCACGTCAGAGTCTATAGCGATTCTCTCCGGTTAACACTCACATTCTGATGAGGAGGTCACTAGCAACCTATGGCATCATGAGGTGGCATCGGAAGAAGAGCGTCGAGCTGCTCACTGTGAAGTATACGTGGGTCTGATGCGTGGCAACACCTTTAGATAGCTTGAATAGATTCCAGAGCGCTGACGTGCTTACGATGAGGCTCCTGTTTCGGGTATTATTATTGGTTAGATGGCGATAGTGGAGTCTCTCACCATGTAGGCTTGAGCATCGCAGTAGCAACACCGAAGTTTTCAATCAGGTAGAAGTATAAACCATGAATCACCATAGCCATGTGCAGCGTATCTAATGCCCTGGAAATTGAATTCAATCTTTAGCCGGCCCAAGTTTACACAACAGCTACCATAGAACGTATATCTGAGCGATGCGTTATTGATGCAGAAAGGTATCAGAGGGTGTCCGACTGACTGTTAACTTAAGTATCCATGAGTCTCGATGATTCTTGTAGAAGAAAATATAGGTCTGCAGGCAAGTGATCCCATAAAGGCTGCGGAACCCCCGTTAGT
>MU151286.1:8762-37092 GCA_015584085.1 Macrolepiota fuliginosa MF-IS2
GGTTGTATAATGCCGTAATATCTTTCTATTGAATTCCCTCACGACAGGAAGAAGATGGTTTTAATGAGATGTGCATCATTAAAGCGCTTTTCGGGATTCCTCAGTAGTATGGGCTACGGCATTTCACTACGTTCTATGAGAGCCACGAGCTTGCGTTTTTGATCGTGGGATTCAACATGGGGTTCAGGCAAGAATTGGAAGACTCTACAATAAGTTTGCTATTCAACGTCAGGATAGTTTTTTTTGTAATCCTTTGTTTGAATTCACTGGAACTCACTTGTACGTGTCTGGGGAGCATAATGTTACGTGTCTTTCCCGCACTATTCCCTCTCTGTTTAAAGTGATTCCGAACTGAACATCCGCCCTTTGATAACCTCACCTATGTCATGGACACTAGAAGAAGGGACTACTCCACACAAATGTAAACGGCGGCATATAAAACTTGGAAGACCTCGCACATCTTGACATTTTTCAACTTTTTTGTTCAAGTCAACGACATGCGTTTCTTTACCACTGCTCTTATCCTACTCGCTGCTGTTTTCTCTGTCTCTGCTATTGAAGGTGAGCACTGCGAATATTGTTATCACTATGGCATGTGACATTCTTTTTGGCAGACCCCGAAATTAGTGGCCCAGCGACTCCGAGTCCGGTACTTCGTTTAGACCCTTGTATTGTGTTTTCGCATCTGAGGCTGGTTTGGTTTCTAGAGTCCCAATCCGTGTGGTCCTGACAGATCCGTACGTTGACCCTGTCTTATCTCTCTCGTGCTCAGCTGAGGTTTCGTTTGTAGTGTATGTTTCGTTGGATTCGCTCAACTGGCCTTTGTCTGGTTCGAATTTGGCTGACGATGCTTCATGGTGTGTAGGTCCTCGTGGTTATGTCTGCTGTGGCAAGACTCATCAAGGCGCTGTGTGAGCGCGAGATTTTCCGCTTCTTGCAGTTCTAGTATGTCTGATATGGATGCCATCGTGTCTAGTTGCCTTCCTCATGGCTCGTGCCATGTCTAGGGGAGTGAAAGGTTCACTGAAGAGTGTTGTTGTAGCTTTGGACTACTCGAGGGTGTAGATTGTGTCATGTTGCCTGGAGTTTTTAGATGTCTGAGGTTGCACCTCCTATCAATCATACCACACATTATTGATCCATATCAACAATCAGGTGCTTGAGAACGATTTTCCAGAGTTACCCAAATAGACTATAGCATCGAGGGCTCTCAGCGTTATTTTGACTAAGATCGAGCAGGTGCGACCGTCCAGCATCGGAACGTTGGTCGATGGAGTGGGAGGCAGTGGGAGTTCAATTTTTGGAAGCGAATATCTGGACGTTAAGAGGATCTGAGATGGGGTACTGACAGGCGAGTAATATAACGGAAAGACGAACAGAAAAGAAGAGTATCAAGATGGAGGTCTCCTCAGCATCCGCGAAAATCGACGAAGCTCGACAATCATGAACAAAGGCGTTACGACATCAGCAACATCAATGACAAATTGCATAGTCGAACCATTCTTCCTCTTGAATCCCTCGGGTGCACACATATTCGGCCAACAGTGACCAACGCCCCCTCTTCGGCCGACGAACTGGGGCCGTATCACTTCCTAAAGCCATTGCCTACATGTACAGTTGGGTGGTCAACCCAATCCTATATCTATTTCATTTTCAGTCCAAGCGCCCATGTTTTTCTACGTCGGCAACCAATAACGAGCAATCTACGCGCACAACCAGCCGTGGTAGGCCGGAACACGTTCGCCGTCAGGATGGGGGCCTAGGCATGAGCCAAGTCTTCTGCATCTCCGTACTATGCATCCGCACCAACGACTAGGATATTCCAGCAGGATCCATGGGCAGTTTGATTTCGACATGGTCAAACTAAGTTGATGCTCGCTTAATGGGTGACGTCACGCGATACATGAGATCACGTGCAGCATGTTCTTTTCGCGTTTTCAATTTTGATTTGGTACAATGTGACTCGGATATCGATCTCGCTGTAATCAGAATCAATCATCCTGGCTTCCTATCTCTTCCATAAACGGCCATTGGGTCTTCTCCGTCCCTTCCTCCGCTATTCACTCCATCAAAAAAATCAATTGCACCACCACCGACCGTGTCAACGACTAGCGCTCTCTCGACTATTTACCATGAGCGCAAGCACAAGCAGGACACCACTGCCAGCAGTGCCGGACACAGACCCCTCGCGATGCGTCCTTGACTCGTACCGGACATCGATTGCTCAGATTGTAGGCGATGCGCTGGGTCTGAGCGTTGATCAGGTATATCCGGGCGTACAGTATGGCAAGAAGGGCGTGGACTTTACGGTCGCATTGCCTAGGTTCCGGTTACCTGGTTCTGTGAATGATTTAGCTAAAAAGGTTATAGATAAGGTGTGTACGCCCACCTCCGGACGAAAGTACCAAGGTACTAATCAATCTATGACAGTTCCAAGCAAACGATTATGTCTCCACAATTCAACACGACAAAGCCTTCCTGCATTTTACGCTCAACACAAACAACCTCGCACGGGATGTGCTCACGCAGGTGCACGACTTGGGCGAGAAGTTTGGCACGAACGAGACTGGAAAGGGAAAGAAACTCGTCATCGAGTATTCATCTCCAAATATCGCCAAGGATTTCCATGTTGGCCATTTGCGGAGTACGATTATCGGTGCATTTTTGGCAAATTTGTATCGCGCGTGTGGGTGGGAGGTTGTTTCACTCAATTATTTGGGAGATTGGGGTACCCAGGTGCGTCTCTGATCTTCCTTCGTTAGAAAACTGGCGAGTTACTGATTCGCTGGCATGTAGTTTGGTTTGATCGCAGTCGGCTTCGAAAAATACGGCGACAAAGAACTCCTCGAAAAGGATACAATCAAACACCTCTTCGATATCTACGTCAAAATCAACAAAGACGCTGCAGAGGACCCACAGGTCAAAGCTGACGCTGCGGCATGGTTCAGGCGCATGGAAGATTACGACCCCGAAGCGCTGGAGAACTGGAAGGTGTGGCGCGAGTTTAGTGTTAAGAAATACGAAGGAGAATATGACCGATTGAACGTCCATTTCGATGTGTATACGGGAGAGAGTGCGGTTTCGCAGAAGAGTATGGACAAGGCATTGGACCAACTAAATGAAATGGGGTTGATTGAGGAGAGTGAGGGCGCCAAGTTGATCAATCTCGAGAAGTGGAAGTTGGGGAAGGCTGTGGTTAGGAAACGAGGTGCGTTATGCGTTCTTTATACTCGAAATGACTGGTTCTAATTTCTGTGCGCGTAGACGGAACATCGATTTACCTCACTCGTGATATCGGCGGTGCGATCGAACGCTACGAGAAATACAAGCCCGACAAGATGATCTATGTCGTATCGTCACAACAAGACCTGCACCTCGCGCAGTTTTTCAAAGTGCTCGAACTGATGGGATTCCCCTGGGCAAAGGACCTCTTACACATCAACTATGGTCTCGTGCAGGGCATGAGCACGCGAAAGGGCACAGTAGTGTTCCTGGAACAAATTATACACGAAGCGATGCAGACGATGCATGAGCAAATGCAGAAGAACGAAGAAAAGTACGCCGCGATTGAGGACCCAGAGACCACGAGTCGGGAGATCGGGATTACGGGTATCAAGATTCAGGATATGGCTGCCAAGAGGTCCGTTTGCGCCCCAGTTTAATGCCTCATCGCCCCAGTGTGTTCTGACGTATTTGTAGGATTAACAACTACACATTCAACTGGGACCGCATGCTCTCCTTCGAAGGTGACACAGGCCCATACCTCCAATACGCCCACGTCCGCCTTGCCTCCATCGGTCGCAAAAACCCGCATCTCCTCCCCCTCCCGCCGCCATCGCAAATTAACACTGACCTGCTGGCAGAGTACCCACAGGCGAGGGAGATCGTGTTTTTGCTAGGATCATACCCGGACGTGGTGCTTACGGCGCTGAAGACCCAGGAGCCGAGTGGGG
Organism: Macrolepiota fuliginosa MF-IS2; assembly: GCA_015584085.1. NCBI lineage: Eukaryota > Fungi > Basidiomycota > Agaricomycetes > Agaricales > Agaricaceae > Macrolepiota > Macrolepiota fuliginosa. The sequence goes on from MU151286.1 coordinate 12,716, forward strand.
TGGTAACGTTTTTATTTAGGCTTGCACATGCGATTTCGAGTGCGTGGGATGTGGTTGTTGTGCTCGGGGAGAAGGATTTGGAGAAGGCGAGGGCGAAGATGTTCTTGTTTGAGAAGGCCAGGGAGGTTATCGCTGCTGGGATGAGGTTGTTGAGTATCAGGCCGTTGGAGAGGATGTGAGGACGCTATGATATTTTCCTGTGGAATACAGTAATTAGAATTTGGGTTGGCGTCTGCGTGCTGTCACTGAGGGTACCAAACATCATTACCTCCAGTCTATCATCGCCTGTCTAAATCCCGCTCATTTCTCTTGCCTCGTATTTATCTTCAATATGTTATCATATGATAAGACGATTTCACTGATTCCCATAGGTTTTGTGTATCTTTCGTCTCCCTGTTCATCCTTAGTCTTCGTGACGTACCCGACTCGATGCTTTTCGACACTTTCAACCCCTCTTTGGCATCTCACGTTCATTCGCTTGCTCGGAGATCCTCAAACTTTACCTCTCTTTGGGTTAAAGTACAACGACGTCAGGTAGGCACTAGCGTTCTCGAGATAGGTACCTATAGTATGAGAGTATCCTTCCTAGTGCAGTTTTTAGAACGCGCCAGTAATGAGCACTGACAAAGCCCGTCGCTCAAATTGACTAAAAGGAATTTCCTATCTCATTCGTCTTTGTGGATGTACGTAACATCAGTCTGGAGATTGAACGCACGTGCTTCGGAGCTTAGTCGCTAGAAGTGAATATCCGGACACTGAGAGGATCTGAGATGGGGTACGGACGGGCGAGTAGTGTCAACGGAAGACACAAGAATTCAATGGGAGGAGAAAAGGAGAATACCAAGGTGGAGGTCTCCTCGGCATCTGTGAAGATCAACTCAGCCGGGTAATCATGAACAAAGGCACCACACATATTCGGCTAACATCGCGCTGGGATCTTCTTTGGGCTTCTTCCAGGTCCTTGTTTGACGCCCACCCCAGGACCAAACAATATAGCCATCTCAGAACTCGGCACGCTCAAGACTTAAGACAGAACCTTACCTGTGACATTAACGCATTGATTGAGGTGAGAGAGTTTTATGTTCCTATCGATCCCCTGACTTATTTCTAGTAAACACAAAGTGACTTGGGGAAGCACAGCCTGTAATACGTGCGAGGGAGCGCGAGAGGAAGCCCCTGACAGGTCAAGATATGTCACCTCTTCGGCCCCAATCCTCACAACCGCAGCCTCTTCATATGCCTTGGCCCCTCCCCCCGCGCGTATGGAACCCTCCTCGTCGCCCTAGGCTCTTCTTCTTTTGTCATTGGCTGAGCGTGCCACGGAGACGACAAGATTCAGAGAGTTGTTAAGGCGGCTGAGATGACAATGCAGATGATAACGAACCCCTATTCTCAATTTATGCTTCGTCATCCCATTGGAACAGATGCTTCCGCTTTCAGGTGGGGGTCCCCTTTGAAGTATACAAGTGCAGAGGATGATAAAGATGCAAGTGTAGTGCCGCAGACGATGATGCCGCCACCACCTAAACCTTAGTTGTTAGGAACTGGCATGACGTGGCCTTCGAGTATAATCATGCCTGTCATTACCACCCCTGAGGCGTGGTGCGTTCTCTCCAATTATTATTTTGCATTATCCTGATTTGTATGTTGTTTCGCCTATTTACATCCTGCAGTAAACCCCAGACCACTGTCTCCCTTTGTCAACTTATTTTTGCAAGAGTGCCGGAATCTAGTGAGCATTATCGCTTCGATGCAACACCACTCCTCGTCTCCCAAACTCCCAAGTCTTGTCTTCGATGCCCCGCTCCATGTGACTCAGAGATAATGGACGTGACTCGCATTGCAGAACCAGTTGGAGAATCCCAGAATAGATCGAAGGTGTGATAGGTCAGTCGGGCGGCGGTGATATGTCCTTGAATCTTCTATGACTGTTTTGCTGCTCGTGGAGAGGGAATAACCTTGTGCCCTCACCTTTCAGAATTGGACGCGATGATCGATCTCGATTCCGGTGCGTATAGACCTATGTCAGATGGTAAATTATTGTTATTAATGCGGCCGTGGCAGGGTCAATGGAAAAGGAGTATCAAGTTGACAAGAAGTATGGAAGTCGAAGAGCCAAAGGACAATGTCCGTGGTGCCGAATCCGTCAAGCACGAGGCGACTAGATGTAAAAAATGAAATGATTGTGTGCTATTAACGCAATGAACTTATGTACCTTCTGGTTACTTTTAACTGGGTCGTTTATAGAATGTCTAGACTCTAGTAAATCTCAAGAGTTTCGCGAATCAGAACCGCGACTTGGACTAATTTGGCCTAGATTTTGAGCTTTCCGGGACGTTTAGCGTGAGCAAAACATGATAACTTATCTTATCGACGTGGGATACGCTCAAGATGAAGTAACCTTCGCTCTCGAAGTTTGATGACCCGAAAGAGGCCCCGCCTACACCGAACTTCTCCCCGCGAAAAAGATGAATGTACCTTAAGTCCACCCTCATTCGGACCCAATACCATACGCCACCCCAGCCTAGTGGACAAGGGGTGGTGATTATTTCCCCAGTCGAGGAAACGGTTCCCGGGGGGTGGAGAAAGAAGATGAATGCCGATGCTCACGAGGTCTACTACTATCGCACTTCCGCCTCCAATTACGACGATCGAGGGTGCTATTGGGGATTTGCTTGGCTACGCGTTCGTTGAGTATGAGATATATATTTGAGAGTGGGAGGTATTGTTCGCCAACCCCTTACGCGTGTATTTTGGTTCAGTCATGGCGGCTAAAAGCGCCATACTCCATGTCGTAGGTTCCGTAGTCAACCTTACTGTCCTTAACTCATGAACACTGTGCGTCAAAGATCCAAGCGAGCTATGGGGATGCTTTGATTCTGGAATACAACAACGGGACAGAAACCGTATGGCTTGGTTGATTTTTCTTACTAAGTGCTTTAGCCCTAACCGATTTCGACGGACAGAGTTACATGTTGATTGATGGTGGTCCCGGAAATATCGAGCCTATGTATACCGAGAATGCTACGCAAGCGCGCGCAAAGTTCAATTTATTCCATACCCTGAACCGCCTTTCGGGTGCGCCTGGAACAACTCCCCCGACGAATGTTATGAAGAAGATTGATACGTTGGTTCTGACGCACGATGATGTCGACCACAAAGTTGGTAAGTAATCATTCATCCTAGACCTATGATTCTTTATTTAATGGCTCCCGATTGTAGGGATTGATTCCTTGTTTGCATCACTGTGTGTTCACTGTATGATACCTTGCCGCACTGGCGTTAAAATATAGCTTTGCAGGTTGGCTGGTGACAAGAAACCAGGACAAGGGGACAATCTCTATAATGTATGGATTGAAGGAGACACTTTGATGAAAGCTGGGGTGAAACCGATCGACAACATTTGGTACAACAGGTTCGTATCAGCTCAAAATCGTTCCCATAATTAATTACTGAGGCTTTGTTGTTCAGTCTGAAGACGATCACAACATTGAGAGTCAGTCAGCTTTTGTTTTGCTCCGTTGCGGGTTATTTACGCTTCTTTAGCAAGGGGAGAAGTATAAAGTCAAGGAAAAGCAAAAGGTGAAGGAGAAGGACCCGGTCACCGGGGTGGAAAAAGAGGTGATCAAGGACGTAGAGGTAGAGAAGACCATCGCCCCTCTGGACGGTTGGTTCGATCTCTATCTCGCCGGGTACAATGCGAAAGTTTCGCCGGTTGTCGCTTTCAATGAGGAAATTGCTCCGAACCAGACCGTGAAGGACAGATCTGCGTCGCTTGCGATGTTGGACGCGACGGCCGCTGGTGGGAGCGTCATGAAGAAGGGGCAATTCGAAATTAAGTTCCTGGGGCCGACGTGGAAGGAGACCCTAAAGACTAATCCTCTGCTCCTTGCATTGATGGGGGCGAATTCACTCAAGGTTTCGGAGTGGAAATTCGTTGACCAGTACGTCTTGATTTTGTGACGCGGCGATAAGTATTTCTGCTAATATCTGTGTTTCAGGGAGCTCTCTAAAACGACAACGCCACTCGCCACATCGGCGCTCGATGAGTTCGCCAAGTTGAGTCATGATGAGACGAAGAAGATGGCCTCGGACGGTTCTGTGAAGAACAAGTCCAGCATTGCATTCATAGCTGAAGATGGTGATACGCGCATGCTGTTCTTGGGGGACGCAGTCGCGAAGATTTTGAAGCCCTTGTATACGACGACCCCGGTTAATTTTACCCTGATGAAGGTGGGATCCGGGTCGATTATTTGGTGTTGTTGACCTCATATTTCGAAATCCAGGTGATGCATCATGGAAGTGGTGCGAACAACTACTGGACGCGTACTAAGGCACGGCAAACGGAGGAGGGAACTCTCCAGTATTTCAAGGACCACACGTTCACGGACATTGACAAGGCGTATATCTTCTTCTTTTCGAAGTACGTCTATCTCTTGATAAGTCTTTCCTCGAGTACTGAACTGGCATCTGCAGGATCCGTGCAAAAAAATATGTCGTGAGTATATCTTGCCAACGTATCTGTGATTCTGAATGACTTGTCATCCAGATATCTGCTGCGCTCGATGTTCATCCTAATCCCCACGTCACTACCATGATTGGCATCATTGCCGCAGCCCAGGAACGCCAGGAAAACATCCAGATCTACCTCACCAATGTTCTTTCTCCCGACGTCACTCAAAAAATCGCCGAGCGTTTCCTCGGGCCAACTGAGACAACGATACAATACGCCGAACTCAATCTCCTTGCACAAGGTTCTCACTCGGGTGCTGTTGGGATCTACTCTACCGATGTGGATGGCGCAGGCTGTTGGATTTCGCATGTTGCGCGCGACTTCCGCAGTTCCTATCCCCAAAGGATGCGGGACGAGAACCCCGAAATTGCGAAGAAACTCGACGACACGTCTGAGCTTATGTTCGAACCTTACACCAAGAAGCTCAAGACGGATCCTGGCTCGGGGACGTCAACTGGGACTACGGGTACGTCAGGTGGTTCGGTAGCCCCGAGTGGGACGACGGATTCTACTTCAGGCTTAGTTGCAACTCTAAGCTCGGATGTTGGAGATACCACTGCTCCCCTGTTCACATCTCTCGCTGTCGATGCCCCCGTCGTCCGCTCCGCACGATTTGCCGCTGCCGAATCCACTCCCACTCCCTCACTTATTCCCATGCCTGTACTTCCCCGATCTTCTCCTCCCGCAAATGCCGTATCTGCGAAGCTAGTTGGCATATCGACCCCCAAGACGCACGAACAACTTATGTCATACCAGGTACAATTCATCGCTCATATCCCAAATCTACTATTTGAGCTAGTTTTACGAATAGCCCTACACGACGCAGACACTCACTGGTCTCGATGCATTATTTGAATACCTCGTCTCTGCGAATGACTTTACCCCTGGTGATTCGCAGAAGATCAAGAATGAGCTCGTCACCTTCGACGGTCTCAAGTTCGGCGCGTTTGTTGCATTGTTTATGGGAGTACAGCGATCAGAGCAACTCATTGCTGCGGTTCCTTTCGACTACATCGACTCACCGCTATACCTTGACGCACCAAATACCCCCGTTGATTGGCGAATTCAGCCTGAAAATCTCTTAACGAAGGTCATCGACCCTTCTCAGTATGTTGAAGCCCAAACTTCATGCACTTACCGTTGATACTTATCCTACAGACTCGGTTTCATTGGTCGTCAAGGCATTTATTCACTGTCATTTGATGTCCCAGCTCGACCCGCTTCGTTGGTCTGGACAATGCCGTTCGACGAGAGGGCGTTTACGGCTCCCTATCGCATCAGGTGGGATGGGTCGATGTCTGTGTATGTTATCTGGCCGCACTATGCCACCGGTATCACCTCCGTTCAATTCCAAGGCGAGCTTGAAACTCCTTTCAAGATATTCAATGTCCGTTTGCAATGTTCATGCATTTTCTTGATCTGATGTTTTCGCAGGTCGTATGTCACATCCTCCTCATGTCCGACCAGCCTACCAGCTACACCGTTCGCTTCGCTGATGAGCAATACAACACCGAGAACTACAAGATGACGCTCACCGACTTGGACCGAATTTTCAGCACCAACGTAGAATATACGAATATATTCCAGCGGCTGATCGTACCAGGTATTCTCTTCATTCCCGGAAAATATGCCACCGCACTGACCCTTGTTGAGGACTTGACTATCTCCTCAAACAACTCAAGGTTGACGACGACCTCGAAAATGCAGGATTTACTTTGCAGAAGGTCTTTTCTAAGCTTATAGTCAAGCAGTTGTTTGCCGAACTCAAGCTGACGGATATTCCCGCGTGGAACCCATTCGACTTGCCCTTCTCCATCGCCCTCACAGCCTTACGGGTTATCACCGAGGACGCATATTCTCGTGAGGACCGGAAGGTCTATATCGTTCGCGTTTGATGTTTGCCACATTCTAATAATATTTTCAGGTTCTTGCTCGACTCAGTGGTGTTATCCACACGTCGAGTGGCACCGATCTAAACCTCCCTATTCAGTTTACCGTCCAGTATACCTCACAGCAATTCAACCTGTATGAGCTCGCAATTCTTCCAGGTATTCAAGACAAGCTTTCCATCGGTCGTATCCTTGATGTCGTCGGTGTTTCTGGGGCTCTCGACTTGTCTCAGAGCTTCCCTGGCCTGTCCGATCTCTCCAATTCCCTCAGCATCTCGCACGTCGTTGTCGGTTGGACCTCGAGCGCTAAGCCAGAATACTTCAGGTTCACGATTATTCTTGACGATTGGATACTGGCTGAGAACATCTTCGAAGTATCCCAGATATCGGTGGATATCGAAGCGAAGAACCTTTCTTCGAGCGACTCAAAGGTCTTCGTGCTTAACGGCTGGGGTCTCATCAAGATCGCCGAGATCGACGTCGAGGTGTTCTTTGCCTATAATCACTCGAGCGACGTCGACATTCCCGACCAGATCTACTTCCAGGTTGGAACACAACAACGGGCGATTCCCTTGGGGCAAATCCTCCTACATTTGTTGGGTGATGCCGCCTCAATTCTTCCTAGCTCGTTCTCTTCGATCTTGGAGGAGACGGTCATGGACAACTTCATCGTCCAGGCAACGAGGCTTAATGACAAGTGGTCTGTTTCCAAGATCCAGATGACCATAAGCGTCAGGGGCAATATTGACGTCCTCGGTATATTTTTTCTCCTATTGTAGATATCTGTTACTCATCTCTACCCTAGATGCTTTCGAGATAAGTGAGCCTAATTTAACCATTAGCATCGACAATCCGTTCGACCAGGTATGATTATACGTTTCAGATAAAGCATCTTTTGAACTCCTGAAATAGGCTACTCGCGGTATCTACGTTGCATTCAATGCTAAACTCATTATCTCCGATGTCATCTGCCAAACACAATTCATTATCGCTTCCGCGCAAAACAGCATCATCTCGGCGACTTTCGATTCTGGTCAAGAACCTCTTACAACGGAACTTGTGTTGACTCGCTTTTTGCCTGGTAAGCACCTACGCGTGTGTTCTGAGATCCTTTTACCCAACGTTTCCAGACGCCGACTTCGTCACGTTGCCGTCCAGTCTCTCGTTCTTGGCCGGAGTTGGTATCCAGCGCGCTTCGCTCACACTCGAGATCAACAACGGCAAGTTCTCAATGACGGAGATCACTATCTGTGCCAGCTCGACGAATCCTCTCCCGCTGTGGGAGGAGATATCTCTCGAACAGGTGACACTCTTCGTTTCGCACTCCAAGTATCAGGGGAACAAGGTCGAGTTTGATGCCATGCTGCAACTCAGCCAGAACATGGACTTCCTCACTTTCACCCTCGCCTACCAGGGCCCGACGTCAAGCCTTGCTGATCCAGGCACAGTCATTTCCACGGATGCTCCTTCCAGCGCGATATGGTCTGCTATGGCGAAGTATGAGGGCAGTCTATCTGTTCTCGATACGTTGTCTAATATGTCGGGCATTGACCTGCGAGACGTTCTCGATCAGGTTGACCTTCCCGCAATCAAGGATTTCCTCGACATCTACATCACAAAACTTCAGGTCGCACTTACCCATAGTTCAGAGAAGTCTTCCTTCTCCTTCGATGCCGACCTCGACTGGCTCTGCTTCTCTCGTCTCCGCTTCGCGTGTGACAAAACATCTGTATGGGCTTACTCGTTTGGCTTCGGAATTGGAAAGCCGGGTGACAACGTCATCGAAGACATCCCTATCCTCGGTCCAATTCTCGGCACCCAGATTGCGCTCGAACACATGTCCGTTGTTGTCTACAACTATGAGCTCAATGCTGGCGCCCTAGACCCATTGCTCAATGTTCCAGGGACGAATGGCGGGGGCTCGATTTCCCTCGCTGTTGCCTGTCGTTTCCTCTTTCAAGACAAGATGGAGGACCTCACCAAAGTCGTTGGTTTATCAAGTTTAGATATTGTCGGCACCCTTAGCAGCACGTCGATTTCCCTCTCAGCCGCCATCGGCAGTCCTATTAAGTTGTTCAACGATCAAATGACACTATCGGGAGCAGTGAAGGTGGAATGCAAGAAAGAGAACGATATGCTTCCTCAGATCGGCGTTCTCGGTATGTCATCTCTGCGATCTAAATATATTGGCACGCTACTCATTTCTTCCAGGTGCCGCAACGCTTGACTTTGGGAGTAGTATATCGAAAGGCCCGATTAACATCACTCTCTGGTTGCTTGTGAACACGATTGACGGTGGCTTGGGCTTCAAGTTCACGCTCGACCAGTGGCATGGCGTATTCGGATTCGACGGCCTCAATTTCGATGATGTAGTATTTGCCGCAATTTTCCCACCGCAACAATTCCCTGTTCCATCGTCCTTTACGATTAAGGGCTCTGTGTCATTGAAGGTAAATAATGGTGGTATCACAGGAAGGTTAGCGCTATACTTTGTGCGAATATTTCCTTCGGGACTGACAACGGACCAGTGTCAATGTGCATGTTGTTGAACAAGATTTGACGAACTCATATGCTCTGGGAAGCATCGAGTATGTAAACGTAATCTGAGTGTCGGATCAAAGCTGATTACTGCGAAGGGGTCTCATGTTGAGCAACATCGTCAAGTCTTTAACTCCGATTGAAGAAGACATTCCAGAGTACCTTGATGCGGGTTTCGGGCCACTCAAATTTGCGGTTGTGCCTAAGGACACCATTGATGAAAGCGGAAAACCACTGAAGCAACAGTTCATGATGGAAGGGTCTTTGAAATTGCCGTTTATCCACTTCCAGGCTGACATCAAGGTCAACATCACTACCACGTCGGTATCGATTGACGGTCACATAGAGAAGATCGTCCTTCTTGGCCAGGAAAAGTTGTTCAGCATCTTACCTTCTTCTCAAGACCCGGTTGACCCAAGCTCTAATGCCGGAGCGTCGCTTGCAGTTCACGTGAATGATACTACGAGCCCGTTCTACGCGAAGGTCTCCGGAAAACTCACTTTCCTTGCGATTGAGAAGGATTGGAACTTCGAGCTTTCGCAGAAGGGGCTGGAATTCTTCCTCTCGCAAGACATTTGGACGAACGAGGGCTACCTCAGTGGTTCCGTTGATGACAAGCATCTTGAAATTGCAGCGGGTTACAAATTCGCGCTCGATCTCATCAAACCCGACTTCTCGATTGGCGGCTTCAAGTTCGAAACCACTCGTATTATCGCTTTCGGAGCCGCTTTTTCCGTTAATGTTGATTGGGCAGACGTCAAGTGGGAGCTTCAGGTTTCGGGATCGTTTGAGCTGTTCACACTCAAGATCGAGAAGTCTTTCACTATCGGATCCGATCTCTTCGACCTGGAGGCCATCGGCAAGGCCATTGCAAATTGGATCGTCAACACACTCGCACAAGACTTCCTGAATGGTCTAAAAGCCATATTGTCATCGATCAAACAGATTATCGGCGTTCTTAAGGAAGCTGGCCTTGCGATGGCCGAAATTCTCAAATTCCTCATTGAACAACTTGGCGTCGCGTTCGAAATTGCTGCTCAAGCGATCAAGGAGTTCTTCGAGGTGGCTTGGGATACGATCGTCAATATCTTACACGGTATTGGTTACGTCGCTAGCGAGATTGCTGATGGATTGAAGAGGATTGGTATTGCGGCTTTCGAGATTGCGACGTATGTTCTTTCGTTTATCTCCGGCATCACAGGGCTAATTTAAAACAGAGCCATCGGCAAGGAGTTTGGAGAGGCTGTCAGAGATCTCTGCTCGACGATTTTGAAGGAGGGAGGCGCAATTGTGTCCGAGATCGTTGAGTACGTCCCCTCCTAGTGAATCTATGACCACCAGTTGAAGAACTATAGCTTCTTCCGCAATGTCTTCCATGATCCCGGGCAAGCCATCGTCGATCTCTTAGTCAGCTGGGGGCGCAGCATCATATCAATATTCAATGCCATTGGTAAGGTCCTCGTAGCGCCATTCCAGGCCATACTTGAGTATGACATTAGTCCCTCTCGCATGTTCGCTCACCCACTAATGATATTTCTAGTTGGCTATTTGGCTCACGACCGAAGAAGACTCGCGAACAAGTACAGGAAGAACTTCTACTCACTCTCATGGTTCGGATGAACTATCTACTGGATGAAGTAAGCGTCGCTCAATCTGTCTGAATGCCTTGCTAATACATTTCTTTAGCCTGTCGATATTCAAACTGAAGAAGACTTGGAGATCATCATGCGCCGCTGCGCTGTTCAACGATTCCAGAAGAACTTCAGCTACGTTTTCAACGGCGCATCCACGAATCCTCCTACGTCCCAGGACCCACAGGCAATAACGACGTCAGAAAACAAGTGTTCCTACACGGATGGCAATGCATCGCACATTAATGAATATCGTGATCGTATTCTGAGGTAAGCGAAACCATGGATAATGCGAATGGACTTCTAATAATTTCTATTAGTGCATTCGAATTCGAGTCATGGATGAAAGGTAACTATCCATCGTAGAGAAATTACAGCTCGAAATGACAGTGATGTTTAGATAAGGCCGGGGCGGATTTGAACGAGATGCTGCAACTCCTCATCGGCGTCGTCCCTTCCACATATTGGCAAGTTTCGGCTCTCAGGAAAACGTATTATCCGTCCGATCCAGAGCAAAACCCCGTCGAGCTCAATGGTCTCATCGTCTTTGTCAATGGCGCCCTTTCATTCGATGGTCATGATGTGACCAATACGCTTAGTTATTACGTCGGAGTAAGTTTTATCATTTGCTCGAGCAAGACGTGTGTTCACACTCGACGGACTAGGTCTACTACGAAGTCCCGCCGCCTACCAAAGTTGCGAGGATGAAGCTCGGACAAGAGGCATTCAGCAAGGTTCCAGAAGCAAACGTACGCCTGAGCCTTAGACCCCGAGGATAACCGCCCTGATGTCTACCCATAGCCGCCGCCTGTAACCGACGAGGCCAGTCTTAGGACGGCTTTGACGACATATGGCGCGAAAGAATTCCGTAACCAGTTCAGTTTCGACTACCAACAGCGCCCACCTGAATCCCAAGACCCATCGATGTTCTTCAAGTCTTTCAATTCCCTTTCATACTTCGAAGATATGGACACGACGGACGTCGACCCTTACCTTACCACGAGTATCCTCAGGTGCGCCACGTCAATGGCTAATCTATTCCCTGGCTCATGATCAAATCCTAGCATGGTCCCTCTGCCGGATTGGGTACAAGGTCAGCGTTTTCTAGAATTGTTAATGACATGTGATCTGATAATTATTACAGTAAACGCATTGAAAGACATGGGGAACGATTACCGTCAAATCATCGTTGGGCAGGAGAAAGGAAACTGGCGAAACGTCAAAGTTGATCGTACCTATAGCCGTCCGGGCGAATCGCTCAACCCCGTTGTCTGCAAAGGAATGATCGTGTACTACACCGATACCAGGGTTACTGATCAACAAATTACTGTGTCCATCGCCTGGGTCTTCTTCCTCGGCGTATGTCTTCCCTCTTATATCATAACGAATCTTAATTGATATCTCTAAACAGGTGTATTACGAAGTTCTCAACCATGCTGCTCTTGTTCGTATAGATTTGCTCAAGAATTTGTGCGACAACTTGGTCAACGTCATGAAGAATGTGAGTCAATGAGACCTTCGTGTATGCAGCTTGGTTGCTGACATGGACACCGTATGGCTCTCAGCCTGACACATCCGTGTCGACCCTACCGGACAAGACCCGGCTCACTATCCTCCTCGGTCGCTATGCCCGTGACGAGTTCTATAATAATTTCGGCTACGAGCTCATGGATCAGGCCACAAGTCCAATCAATCGGGTCCCAGAGACGCCTCTCTACACCATTGAGCAAACCGGCGAGTTCGAGAGTTGGGACGATCAAAAGATACAAGACTGGGTTGATACCATCCTCACCCCGTACGTCAAAGATCACTAGAGCATTTTCATGCACTGACGAATTCACTGTTACGTAGGAGCGACTTCCCTCCTCTTGAGCAAAGTGAGTTGTACTGGTTGATACCTGGACGCATTTTCTGAGAACCTTTCCCAACCTCGCAGTCAGCGGCATTCGCCAGGATCTCATCGACTCAACCAAATATAAGCTCCAGGGGCAGAATGACGCTGGTTTGAATACCTGGAACGTGAATGACTATAGCAAGACGTATGGATACGACGGCGAGACGACTATCAAGGTTGCTGGCACGTTTGTTCACTGCAATGGAACTTTGACAACGGGAGAGGATACTGTCAAGATCAGCTTTGTCCAATTCTCTGGCGTAAGTACATTTATACTGTTCAGGTTAATTGGCCGACTGAGGCGTCTCCGCAGGTCTTCTTCAACAGTGAGGACCCGTGGTAGATGGAATCGCGCAAAGTATAACCATGAATTTGAATGTACTTGTATTGTAATCTCAATCATTCGAATATACTGTTTTGGTTTGTCTAGCCACGCTAGCTGAGCTCGGATGGGCATCCTGTGTAACAGAATTCACATGGGCTCGTCGAATAAATTCAGGCCTACCACTGAGCCCTATTCCCCTCGAACGAACGATCTTGCAATCTGCAAACCCGACAGAAAGATGCAGTATATTTATCACTCGTCCTGGTGACTTTAGGTCATGAATGACGACTTTCCTATAATGATATCCGCAGATGGCCAAGGTTCGGGGCTTCACATCGTTTGTGAGGAGGCAGAAGGTTGTCCAGGATTGCGCAATTTTTGGTGTCGTATAGGCTCGCTGTCATCGAAAATGGGAGTCCACTGATGCGAAACTAAAACGAGAGCTAGACTCAACGCATTGCCACGCAGACAATCAAGGTCGGGTCAGGCCCCGGGCATCCACTTCCACGACCCAGCCCACGACCGACACCCGTCCCCTCATATCCCACTATACAGATATCGTCCAACCTCTCAGCATGTTGCTAAATCCAACTGGGGTCCCAGCTGCCTTCAATCCACGAGTTTTCTGAATGCTCAGAAGTCGGAAGTGCACTGGAGGCAAAGCTGATCCGAATTTTAGTTGCACTGCGGTGCGGAATTCTGCTGTTTCACATTTGTTGCCACAGTTGGATAGGAAGACAAGCGGCTGAGTGGGGTGGTCCAGTAAGGAGAGGAGAGGGATAGGGAGGGACACGTACCAACTACTAAGACATCACTGTGATGGAACCCGTCTACCCCCGTTAGCGAACTTCGAGTTTCTCCCTGATTTCGGGTACAGCTTGAGTCCTATTTATCGCCCACGCAGCGGGAAAGCTAGGCCTGGGGTAGCTATGTTTGATTGAGAGTCGAGGCGCCACTATGAATTCACAGATACGAATGAGAAGGCCCATCAACTCAACAAATTTCAAAAGATGGGCGTCATGAGGCATCTCCCTATAGGAAGATTTAGCCAAACAAACAAACACTGATTGACATCAATGCTATAGGGGTGTGTGCCCAGATCCGTGCCTCTTCCCGCCCGCCAAATCATTCACGCTGCATCTATAGTCTGACTCCCTCATCCAATTCACTAACGCTTATACGGGAGATAGGGGTATAGCTCTTTCGGCCTTTATGTTAGACTCGCAAATGAGTAGCAAGCCATGCCCGGTCTCCAATGTACTCGCCAGCGTGGTTACCCGCCGACCCTCTGAGATTCACGTCGTACTTATTGCATTCCTGTGGCCCCACCGCCCCTTTATATTCGACCCTTCTTTTTATCATTATTATATGTATCTCCAGACTCGTAGTCTCCGTCCCCTTGGTTCTCGTTCTCTTCGTGAGTTACTGAGGTGAGACATATGGTTTTGCTTACTTTGATACATGGTTATCGTACTAGAGTATCTTGTACTGCTTCAGGTATAATCAATCAGTTCCCGTTCTCTTTGCGAGTTACTGAGAGTATCTTGTACTTTTTCATACCGAGCATTGTAATCGGGTGAGGAGGTGCCATACCCGTATAAATAGTGAGGTTTTTCTCAAGATCAGTCGAAATTGGATCTTCGGATGAATACTTCTCAACAACGTCTGTTTTGTGTGAGGTGTACGCAGCAACCTCTTATTTTAGGGAACCTAACTGCCAACAGCTTAAGAGCTATGCTAGTGGAAGATCCGCTTGCGTGCCGTATCCCTAAGAGGATTCCTAGATCATTCAGCGTGTGATGATTACCCTAAATACCTGCAGTTGGCATGAAAATCCATTGTAAGAGAAATAAAGGCATGGTTGACCGGCGCTGTGTACATCAATATGAGCGGAAGCTTTGCCCAAAAGTCCAGGCTCTGAAAAAAGGCGGAGAGTCCAGGGAATTAGCTTATAGGGTTTTAGACCCCCCAACCAAAAGTTCTCTGAATGAACCTAATAATATCTAAGATCAAAGAGGGTCTTGAGACTAACGTGCATTAAATCCGGTTTCACGTGTGAGTAGACGAGTAGTTATTTGGCTTGGTGAAAGCCATCGGTTCGAGAGTATGGAATGTAAGTGGGCTTTTCTTGAAATTGTGGGTTCGAATAGGCGTGGTACTCCGAAATGGTGGTCGACGTTGTTTGGGCGCTTCGAGATAATGGTGCGAGCTGTTGGCAGCCGGCCTACCGTATCTACATAACTGCGCCAGCAGTATTCGACCCCCATTGGGAAGCTATGTGCCTTGAAAGACAGGTGTCGAGGTGGAGCATCAGATGGGAATGAAGGACGCTAATTATGCTGTATCTTCGGGTGTTGCGGAGAAGTGCCGAGACCTGATCAGATAGTCCGTAGCGATCCAAAAACGAGTCGAAGACCGTCGTCAAGGTGGCTGAAAGAAGTCCTTACCATGTGACAATTTTCCCCAGGCGTGAAACACGACTTGGGAGAGAAGAATCAGCACAACGAACTTCCAGCGGAATTCATCTTTAGATGGCGCTCGAGATGACACCCAGAAAATCGAAAAGGGTGCTGGATGAGAGCAATAAATTGTGGCCGAAGCTGAAATCGCTAATACAGGTCAAGGGCCGAAGATAACGGGTGCGGGGGCCGTACCAGAAATTAGTGGTCGGTTTCCACAATACCGAAATCGGTTCATGGGCAGCATCCCTTACATCACCACCTTTCCACCCATTTCCGTATGGACTCCTATCACTACCAAACTACTCCTCTCCTTCCCCTCTGATGTCGGTATTGATTCGGGGAATTAACTCAGAGGATATGGTTATATTGGAGGTATGACTGGAGTGGTTTTGACTCCTATAGCCGGGAGCGTCGCTACGGATACACTAGGGCCTAGTGAAACGAAGACTGCCCCGCGGAACTTAAGAGTGAGTGCGGTGGTTGGCCAGGAAAACAGCAGCTGATGGGGAAATCCAGGAACAATGCAAACAAAACAAAGAGCGTAGGAACACATATGAATGAACCAGTGGGGCTGGAACTTGAAACGTTGACCATTGAACTAATAATATTAGCGACAAAAGACAATACAGAGAATAGGTTTACATGTGGATACGTACGTAAGAGAGAACGAGTCTGACATTGAGTGAATGAAGTTAGTGTCACAACTCCATACAATTTGATCTCGCTGTCTTGGAGTTTGATATAACGCTGGATAGGCCTGATACTTGTCTAATTTCTGCGGCAAAAATGCGAGAAATGGCGGATACTGCTCCTGGCACTGGAAATAATCAGTCGCAACTCTAGAGCCATCATACATTTGACACCGGTCATCTCAAACCGAAACCCTGTGCGCGTAATGTCAATTTTGATAAACCCTGATAAACCTCAGGGTCAGTCCGAGGCAGGGTCGTAGGGTTTCTTTTTTATATCTGAGCGGCCAGGCCATAGAAGCGGACAGACCAGACTCCCTAGAATCTGGAGATGTACGATAAGCGAGGTCTCAGAAGGACAAATGGTCCAGGTGTTAACAACACTTCAATGGCCCATAGGGCTCGGCCGGTCGCTGCTGCACGCGAGAATTTCACCCTATCGAACGTGAATTGGTGTTGACACGGAATACCATCTTCCCGGGTGTTGAGTTCGTCCACCACGCCCACAGTGATACAATCTTCGTTCCAGCTGAGCTCAGTGCCTACTCCCCGGATAGCGATCCTCCTGTCCTTCATTCCCCTGTACTCCACCTTGTAAGGTAAAGTTCGTCAGCTTCTGGTTAGCACCACATCAAAACAAGCCGTAAAACATATACTTCCATGGATATTCTAACAGAAATATGTACCTTTGTCATCCTGATATACACATCTGATTGACAACCCACAATGGTTACAGCAGAAATGGTGTTATTTCGTCTTCGTGTATCAGATGGTGGAGGTGGAGCTAAGCATTGTTGCACGTTGACCATCCTTGGCAGAGGTCATACTGGGGTTGTTGACCTTGAAGCTCCCACATGGGGGGCCCTAGGGTCCGAGCCAAACGAAGTTGAATATGCAACGTCTGAAGCGCGAGAGGAGCTGGGTAAGAGCCTAGGTCGTTGGCAGCAAAGGACACAAGGTATCTGGCCAACTAAAATCATATTGTGTAATCGGACATGCCACCTGCTCAGCCTTATTCCCTTTCCATCAACAGATCAGGCCGAGGAAGGCGCAAGCGTTCCATCTTTCCCTTGATGCTCGAAACTTCGAACTTCGGCTCATGCTTCTTTCAGTGACCTACGGGTCTTCACCAGAATTATGATTTGGCAATGGTCCTGGTCTTGCGGAACGTGGACTTGGGGTACCATCATTGCTAGTACTGGTCAGTCGCAACTATAGCATAATCGCCATGGAGAGCCATGGATCTGTGCTTATTGGGCGCGAAAGGACACAAATCGCAGACTGAAAGGACCCTATCATAATAGACATCAGGATCAGGCAGCTACAGGGTCGCTTGAAAGGGTCTTTTCTGTACCTGAGGAATTGGAACCATAGAGGGTTGTGCATTGATAACACCACTCCATCATCAGGCACGTCTGACTCTCGTTGATAATACACACACAAATCACTATAATATATCACAAAGCAACGACAGATCAAGTAGAAACGAATACAATAGGTCAACCACGAGTAAATACCGTAGCTGGCTCAGAAAACCGGAGCAGTCAAGTCCATCTTATATTAAGTAATAAACACTCAGAATCATTCACAATACGTTTATGCTGATTAAGTGCTGGTAGTATTGTTAACAACTTTGACGTCGGCGGGTTCATTATCCCAGATGGGGCAGAGTTCTTTCCAATCGGCTGTGAAACTTCATGAGTCCGAGAACACAGTTTTAGTGCCTATCACTACTCACCGGGAGGGTTGGGGTTGGCGGACGCTATGTCATTGGGAGCTTCAGCAAAGACAATTGCAAGACCCCTGAGAAGTTTGTTAGTGTGAATGATGTGCGAGAAGAACCTAAGTGGACCTACTCCGCAAGGTGGAAATCGATGTGGCTAGAATAGATCATGTATTTTTATACAACGAAGCAGCATGAGATGGACTCACCAGTGGAGAATCCACGGGCCAGGGTTATCAGTCCTGAAACGGATCGCAACAAAGTCTCCAGGGGTGTTGCCGATGCTGACGACATCTCGAACAATAGGGTTGTCATAATTGAAATTGCCAGTATCTGCGCTCCTCACAACACTGAACGCGTGCTATAAATATCTAATATCAGTCTACAAGATACAAGCAAAACGGGAGGGAGCCGATGGCTTACACCATGCATATGGAATGGGTGAGGACCTCCGACGACTCCACTGTTGAAGGTAATTTGGACAGTTTTATTCCTCTCAACCGTGTAGATGGATCCTGCAGGGAGCAAGTCTTGTGCAGTATGGGCGCCGCTCAAGATTTGAAGCAGGACGGGAACTGAAGGTGACTTGAAACTGGTTCCGTTGATGGTGAACAAAAACGCATTTGGATCGAAATCAAGGGCGAGGTTGAAAGTAGCATCAGTACCGTTTGGTTGACGTTCTCCTGGGGCGCTGATGCTGGGATTGGGACGCAACTCAGCCTCAATAAGGGGTATTTGCTTTAGCTGTTGGCTGGATGCTGGATCCGCAGAGGGTGCACCTTGGTATCGGAGAATTGCGGAGTTGACACCGTTGGCAAAGGTGGAGTTAAGATTTCTGTTACCGGTGTTAGGAAGGGCTCGAATCCAGTAGTTACCAATAGTTTGGTTGGCATTTAAAACCACAGAGTAGCGCTGGCCTATCTCGATGATCAGCCAAAAATGGTAATGAGTCAGCCGTGGAAATGCGTACCAGCAAAAATATGGATGGTATTGATGGTGTAAGGTTGTACCGCCGTGCCCTCGACTTCGATGACGGTGAGGTCATGGTTGTCGATGGAGAACATAAAGTCGGGGGAGCAAGAGATGGACACCAATCGGAGACGATAGCGCTTGCCACGCTCAACATTCACGACGGCCAGGTCGACGCTGTCTCCTCCCGGGAATCGACCTTTGCCATTGATCAATGTGCTGTCAGCGGACTCGATGGTACCAAGCTGGGAAGCGGCCACTTCGTGGTACCTGCCGAGAGCAGAATTAGCCAACGCCCACTTGCACAGTGGAGACAACGTTCCTTACCATTCGGACAGAGTTATGATAGTTGATTCTAGATACGCGTTTCAAAACGTGAATTTGTTATTTTGACAAATCACTCACCATTGTCAACTGTGGAGACCAACGTCAGAAGTGTGGAGCCAGAACAGGTGTTCATTACTAACCATCATAGAGATGCTTGAGAGGATCAGATGGATCATTGACGATCAGTACGCCTCGGACTCCATCACAGTATTGGACACCTGAACAATTGTTTATGTCACCTGCACTTTTTATAGTCGATCTTACTCACCGAAGTGCGAGTGGTACCAGTACGTGCCGGATTGATCTACGTTGAAAGCATACTGGAAGGAGTTGTTGGGTGCGATAGGGCACTGAGTTACCCCATCAACGCCGTCCATAAAGTTGGTTCCTTTCTGAAATATGCCATGCCAATGCTATTTATAAAGTCAATAACGAGCCGCTCGTGGAGTATATAGGTACGTACAATGGTCGCTCCGCGCTCTTGATTCGGGTCCGACAGTTGATTGACCACATTTATCTTGATTTGGTCGCCCTGGAGCGGAATGGCTGTTCAGCATGGGACGGCTGTAGCGAACACCATAAATCAAACCTTGTTAGCTGTGATAACTGGTCCGGGATGGGCTCCGTTAATGAGCGAAGCTCTGTATCAACGGCAGTGAGCTCGTGCTGATAGAATAGAAGGCACAGAACATACGAGCGAGTGAAACCATCGGGACTGATGTCTTTATTCGCGAGCGTAATGGTCGCGACTGGACCAATGGTTTCGGCCAAGGCGGTCGCCGCGCAGAGGAAGAGGGTACTGAGCTTCAACTGGGAGAGCATGTCCCCGAGGTACAGATTGCGCCGTAGAAGAATACACAATGTAAAATGTGGCAGATAAAAGTAATCGCAGCTTTATACCTGTCCGCTACGGCGGTAAGGCCAGGAACAGTTTCGAGTCCGGAGTTGATATTGAGGTAATGCGCGTTGTCAAATGCGAGAGCCTCATTACGCTACGTAGTCGGCTTCGCTAGGCACATGCCCATTGGGACCCAGAGGCCTAGGACTTGACGCGCATAAACAGGTTTTCTCATCAATTTTTTAATAGAATATGTGACCGAGTTACTAGTAGGTCCCGTTTGAGTTTCATCCGGTGCCCTCAAACTTGGGTTGTTGCCGCTTTTCCAGTCCGGCATCCTGAGTGGACGGCGCGCGGAGGGAGGAGCCCAAATCCGAGGTGCTTCGGGCTCGAACACGTCGCACGACACTCTCGATGTTCATGAATAGCCGGCACTCGCTACATGATGCTGGCCTAGGGATACACAGGCTGAGATATGTCAGCAAGTAGAACCACTTTTCGGGGAAATCTACACCACAAATTCATCAAAATAGTGTTCCGAATTGGGAGTGTTTCGTTCCCATAAGACGCTACGATGCGTTCAATAGCATCAAATAAAATGTCAGAGACTGAGTTACTGCGCCGAAACACTGCCTGGACTGTACAAAGAGAGGGACCAGGATCGAGATAGCTTCGTCCAAGAATATCCATCTCTAATCGCATTTACAATTGGTCAGTCCGCCAGGATCGTGGAATGTCGGCTAGGGAGAAAATAGTAGCACACCTTTAGCTGTTCGCTCCTGCCGGGTCAGGGTGAGTCTCCCTTCGTTACAAGTTCACGGCATTGGATGCGAATTCGTCCATATTTATCTGGTACATGGGTATGTTTGGAGAACATGATATGTGGTCTCTGTAGGGGGCAGAGGCTCCACTCTAACTTCGAGGAGCTGCTTAATATGCGGTTGTTCTCAAATATTGAAAGGTGATTGATAGTGTGTACGAGCGAGCAAGCGAGGCGGCCCACTCGCCCGTAGAAGTAGCAGTAAGTTTCAATGGGGAGCGGCGACCTCCCTGTAGAAGTGATGTAGAGACGGCAGGCCGGCTAGCTATGAAACCAGACGCCGACCAGCGTCTCTCATATGGTTTCGAGAGCGCCCATTTCCTCTCCATTCGTACCTAATAAATTTTACATTTTTCCTTGTGACTCGTGCATTCCCCCCCTTCATTTAAAATTTTCTAATTGAGTTTCGTACCGGACTCCCCATATCTCTTTGTATTTATCGATGAACATTCGTAGCTACATGCTAATCTAGTTTTGTAGTATAAAAACCTCACCTGTCCGTAGATAATTCTTCGGTTAGTGAATGCACCCCCCACTCATGTCCTAAAGCTTTCTCACCTAAGTCCCGGAACGTTCTCTCTCTCTCTCTCTCTCCTTCTCTCTTTCTCTTCTCTCTCTCGTCGACTGGACTCTCGGAGCCTTGTTGCCAAAGCCGCTGACGGACGCAGCAGGCGCTCGCATTATTTTCTTACCAACCTCGTTTGCATTTCTTCAGTGATACAACTGGTGAATCAAATGAGCGAGGTGTTTTCTCGTCGCGAGCCACGTGACCCATCTCTCAATCGACGTAGCATGTGTAACGTACCCACCTACTCATCCGATTCCACTCACTACCTCACGTTAGGTCTCCACTGCTTCCCCCTCGCTCTCAACACGACTTTCCTTTGAGCCCCCCCCTCCTAACCCCGTTAGAGCTCCAGTAGAAATGATCGAGGGACGCGCTATGAGTTCATGCGAATACACAAGCTAGGATTCTGCAAGGTTCCGAGAACACACGTACATCCGGGCCTTAGATCTCGAGAACGACCATCCTGACTCATGCCTCTAGCTACCATCCGTAACTGGTGAGGCCAAATTCAGGGTGGCACTATCATGCTGGAAAACAGTTCCGTAACACCTACCAGTAGTGCCTACTCGACTCTTAAGACCCGCTGCTATTCTTCGAGTGTTTCAATGCTCTCCCATACCTCAAATGGGCATTAACACAAGGGACCCGGATGTCAAGCCTTACCTTACTAAGAATGTCCCCAGGTACACCGCCTTAGTGGTTATTCTATCCCCTGGCTCTTGATTAACTCAATAGGTCCCTCTGTTGGATTGGGTATATAAGGTCAGTATTAACAAAAATTATTAACGACGTATGCTCTGATATACTATTCCAGCAAACGCATTGAGTAAAATGGGGTCCAATTACTGTTAAATCGTCTCTAGGCTAAAGGAGGGAGGCTAGCGAAGTCTCTCAATTAACCGTACCTATAGCTAAGGACGAATGCTCCAGATCAGTTGATCACAAGGGAATGATTATAGAGGTCGCGGCTCAACTACCCTTCAGAAGTGGATGCCGGTCAGCGCCCCTGCTAGCGCCCCCAAGAAATTAGACGATGACGCCTTGCGATCATTCGAGGTTATTAAAAACCCCTATCCTCTTCCGCCCCCACTGGCTACAGTAACACGTACGAAACCGCACGGCCGTTCTTCACCCCTTTGGATAGCTGGGGCTTTTGGACGACCAATGTTGACACATCCCGCCGAGTGAGACGCCCACCATACATGTTAACTACAAACCAGACTCCTTTCACGGGCCACCCCGATCCCAGTTGTTTGTGTATGCGAGCTTCCGGGGCTCTCGGATCGGTGCCTCAGCTCTACGACAGGAGTATACATGATACGTAAGTCAAGCCGGAAGGTCGAAATTTTGGGCACTGGGAAAAGGACGAAGTAGTTCTCTGGGATCTCATGCTCAAATAACGTGTAGAATAGTCGGGCCTCAATTCAACATTCACCGGTACCCTAGATATCACAACACGTACATGATTCTCATTTCTGGCTATACAAATCCATACACACTCGTCAGGACTCAGGCGGACCTCCTATAATATGGCTGACTACCGCCTTAAGAGCTGGGCTGAGCATCTTGGGTGCAGGGACCCCTGTTAGGGTCAATCGTGAAGGTGTAGGCGTCGTCAGCTCTGGACTTGCCAGAACCACCCTAGATCAAAGCTTTGAGCCATCGAGATCGGTGAACAGCTGGCGCTGTAACTTACCACTGGGCAGTTCCTGGCAACATTGTTGAGGGCAAACTGACACCCGAACTCGTTTGGCGCAGCAGTAATTTCCCTGCTGTTGTATGCGATAAAGTTACCTGGTTCAGTGGTGTCAAAAGTGCGAAGTAAGGCGTTTGAACGGAGCATCACGTACACCTTCTGCCGTCGGGCAAGTTGAAACAGCGGCCTTGGGAATCGCGAGATGAGACCTGTGGATTTATGAGTCTGTAAGTAAACAGCTGTGGCAACGAGCACCAGAGGGATTGATGCCGATAGCTGAGCAGCACTGTTGCAAAATTCGTTGATAAATCCACCACAGTCAGTGGTAGGGCCAGTGCCCTGTGTGTAACAGGTTTGCGCCTCAATTTGAGCCACAGCGAAGACCAAAAAGCTGATCAAGAAAGCCTGGGGTATGCGTCATTAGACTATATGAAGTGCGATATTTCGGTCACACGTACAAATTTGAACATATTGTGGCCTGAGTGAGTATGAGATGAAACTAGGAAGACTCGGAGGGAGATGAGGAACCACTGCGGTTAGCAGATGTTTTTATACCTTTTTTCCCCTCAGGTTGAACACCGCCCAAAATCTGCTGCATTTCAAAGAGTGTCTGGCTTGTACGTGTTCTTCCTTGTAAGACATCTCATAATAGTACGGAATCACATTAATTCATCGAGCCGGAGTGTGTATGAGAGCTAAAATGGAAAGCTCGAAGAAAAGTGAAGAAGTGAAGAAATCCGAACAGGGTGCAGCCACTACTCGCAAGGACAGCACCCGAACATTGGTATATATATGTGTGTATCATCACACCTGTAGACCAGTGTAAGGTGTAATATTCACTAGGCCTGTGGACACATCGGGAGAAGCCGCGGCGGATCATGTTGTGGCGCACAGGGTTGAACCCGAATAGCTCACCGACACGCTCATTAACTGATTGACCAGGTTTGGTGAGGGTCTCGGGCACATTGAGGCTTAGGCTACTATCAGATCCTTGTTCGGACCCCTTCACTTCTGATTTCTCTTTTCGTTTCTGCTCCGTCCCAGGAGCGGGTCTAAACAAATGAAGGGGGGTTAGAAAGTGACCGTGGTCGTAAGCAGGAATGGAGAATGGTGCCGCCCATTTCCGAGTCGCCTCAGCTTCAACACCTTGTACTGGGTAGTACCGTAATTGATATACTCCTACCCCCTGCCAAACCGGCTGAACTCATGCCGAATGCTCCTAATTCATTGAGGGTGCTTCTGGTGGGCATGAATCTGAGTCAGTGATACAGCAGGGGTTAACATCCGCACTTTCTTGAAGATGTTTCTAATCGGGCATCTGGCTTGAGCTCGGCCCCGGCTGGCTGCCATAGCTCAAGTATAGGTCTTGTGCTGATCATGACGAGTAAGGCATCGTAGATTTATGAAGATTTTACTTGGATTATGAATAGGAATAGGTTGAATGAGGGAACGAACACTTGTGGGGTTGGGATCTAGGAAATCGGTAGCCCAGGGG
>MU151287.1:0-46426 GCA_015584085.1 Macrolepiota fuliginosa MF-IS2
AGACCAACCCTGATGTCATCATCCAAGACCTACATGGCAATGACATCACTCTATCACCCAAACCCTTCCTTCAATACCTGGGGTTCTGGTTTGACCATGCGCTTACATTTAAAGAACATGTGTGATTCTACTCCACCAAGGTGCTCTCAACCATGAAGTGTTTATGCCACTTAGGCAACTCAAACAGGGGGCTATTGCCTCTTAACAAATGCCTTCTTTACCACTCATGTGTCATCCCCATTGCCACATATGGCTTTTGCCTTTGGTACCTACCTCAACAAAAGAAGATGGTCAACCTCCTCAAAATGCTGGGAAAAATGCAAAGATCAGCCACCTTGTGGATTACAGGCACCTTTTGAACCTCACCAAAAGGGGGAACAGAAGCTATTGCAGGTCTTATACCCATCAAGTACCACATTCACAAACTCACTAAGCGCTGCTCTATGTGCTATAGAACTCTCTCATCAGATCATCCAATCAAATTCCTCACAAGGGACAAAGATGACATCATTACCCAACCCCAAAAATATGCCTCCCCAGCATTTGATCTCATGTGAGAAAGTGTCCAAATCAATGACTGCTTCCAACTACTCTCCCCTTGGGCCAACCCTGGCTCAAGAATCATCAACAAATTCCAATCACAAATTCAATTCAATGATATCCCCAACCCAACTGATGACAAAGCTGTACACCAACACCTCAATGAGGCTAGTGAAGCTTATGATAAGTCCTTTTCTTCTTCTCATTCTCTCAATATTTCTACAGACAGTTCCCTCCCTCATCTGATTAATGGTAGACTACTCTCTGGTTCTTCTGCCTTTTTCATCTTTGATTCCTCAATTTCTGATGTTGTTAAATCTCTTGTTCAACCTTGTGGAAAAGTTTTGTCTTCTGACTGCAAGTCTTATGCACTTTGGTTAGGAATACTCTCTGCTTTGAATATTTCCTCATCTCTTCTATCTCAATCTCCTAATTTCAGAACGATATCAGACCTTCAAATTTTTACTGACTCCATTTCTTGCACTAAATTGTTGTTTGATTACAGCACCCATAGTGCACATCAGGACGCCCTCACTATTGCTCCCCCTCTAGCAAGATGGCTTGCTCTATCTCCTTCCAACTCAATTACATTCTGGCAGATCCCTTCTTCAGCTAAATGGTCCATACACCAGAAAGCCCACACTCTTGTGAAGTCCCTTAAACTTCCTATATGACACAACGCACCTGTCCAATCATCACTCAACTATGTTTGCAAAGGTATCACAAACTACCTCACCTTCCTGTGGCAAAACACCCTTTTCATTGCCAATGATGAATACAGAGGCCATTCATTCCTTGACCTCTACTCTGATGGAGGTAAACTCCTCCTCCCAACTTACACACACAGCAGCAGTTGGCTTCCCCACATGGGAGCTGACCCCAAGCTATGCACATGCCTAACAAGATGTATTACAAATCACACCCCCATTGGATCGTTCCGGCAATGATTCTTTCTGGGTCAATACAATACTTCTTGCAAATGCAGACATGTACTAGAGACATGGGAACACATCCTCAACATGTGCCCACTATACAAGAGAAGGTGGACCAACCAGGAGTGATATGACATCAATACAATTGCCAGACTAGTTGAGTTCTTACAAGATAACCTGGGAGCCTTCACCTTTACAGATAAACCAACACAAACTCCCCCCAATAAAGAATGGGAGAATTTTATCATACAATGAGCTGAGCGGAGGCAAGCTCAACATGTCCAGCCTCATAGGCTTCCCTTAGATGTGCACTAGAAGCAATGGTGGTCACTCAATGGTAAAGTCACTCACTCTTTATCATTTTATTCTTCAACAGAAACCCTTTTATCTCAAAGAGGCATAGGGCCTAGTTGCCACCTCTTCCACTTTCCTGGATTCATTTTCTCTTCATTGATGGATCATTTGCTTGAGTAGTCATTTGGCTTGTCCTTGATGCTCACTTTATGATCATGCAGTTTGAAAATCTTGTCTTGCTTCACTTGCCTTGATTTTCTCTCTGGTAGTCTACCATTTCTCTGGCTCATATCAACAGCTTCAATTGCAGTGAAGACTGGCAGGATGGGGTGCATGGTAGCCCCTCAGTTATGATGAGCAGTGAAGACTGGCAGGTTTCTGGTAAGGGTTTGTGGTAGTTTACTTGGGACTGTGAACATGCACCCATTTGTTGTAGATAGATATCTTGGCAATAAACTTGGATTTAAAAAAAAAAGAAAAAAAGAGGTTGCTTAATACATTATTAAGCACTTTGACAGCTTCATCAAGACCTATTAATGGGCCTTGCATGTTCCACAACCATGTTGGTGCAGCAGCATACTCATCCATTTCCCATGAATTGTCAAAAATTACACCATGTGCTAGCAAAGGGACAAAACAATAAACAACTTCCTTGACACCACCCCCTCCCTCCCTCCAGAGACAGGTGCCTGCCTCCTTCAGAGTGTCAAGTTGTTGTCAGCTGTTCACTGCTACCAGTATACTCCATTGCCATTGTCATGGCAACAACAACCCTTCATATATACTACCAATGAAAGGCCACACATTGGAGTGCCCATTTCCCCCTCCAACTTTTGTTGCTCCATTGTACCAATAGAACTTTCATAATACTAGTAATTCATTATTCCCCATTCACCATGAATCACTTATCCACTAAATACCTCTCTATTTACTTCCTATGCCAAGGTCTCCATCTTTCCCCTTGTACATCTATTCTTTATGATTCTGCTTGTGGATTACATTCAACCTATGCAGCACCAACATGGACAAAAATGATTGACCACCCATGCTTTTTTTCCTGACTCCATGCTGTTTATTGTAGTAAATTTAAGGACAAGGGTAGGACAAGGGGGGGATGGTGGTGGGATGGTGGGTGGGATGGCAGTGGGGCTGTAGCAGGCAATGGTGGGATGGCATCCAGCAGCCTCCACCACATGGCTTACAGTCTGCACATCATGTTTTCTGCACCATTTCACATTCTCTGTGCAGCTGGATGGATTTTACACATTATAAGTGTTTAAGTTAGGTAGATTTATTACAATAAACAGTGCAGAGTCAGGAAAAAAAGCATGGGTGGTCAATCACTTTTGTCCACATTGGCACTGCATAGGAGGCTGCTGAATGCCATCCCACCACTACCTGCTACAGTCCTGCCACCATCCTGCCCTTGTCCTCATCACCCTGGCAGGCATGGCCTTGGGTAAGTCACATAACAGTATTAGAGGTTGCTCACCACTGACATATCTGATGGCCACCAGTGGCCATCATCATCCTGATCCAGGCATATGACATTAAACAGGTCTTGTGCAACATGGTGGGCAGTGAAGACAGGGGCAGGATGGTGGTAGGCAGTGGCAGAATGGCTCCAAGCAGCCCCTGACACAGTCATGTGACCTTCCAAGGCCCAAAATGCCTGCCAGGATGATGAGGACAAGGGCAGGATGATGGTGGGATGGTAGGCAGGATGGTGGCAGGGCTGTGGCAGGCAGTGGTGGGATGGCATTCAGCAGCCTCCACCACATGGCTTACAGTCTGTACATCACATTTTCCATGCCATTTCACATTTTCTGTGCGCCATTTCATGTTTTCCATGTGGCCAATGGATTTTTAGGTGAATAGGTGTTTAAACTAGGTAAGTTTATTGTGATAAACAGTGCAGAGTCAGAAAAAAAGTGTGGGTGGACAATCATCCCTGTCCACATTGGTGCTGCATAAGTTACAGGCACAGCCCTTTTTTTTTTAACCTTTGAAAGGCAGTCTTCTTTGATTACTTTATATTCTAATCACATGTAGGTAGGATTGATTGGTTCTTTTCCCCCATACACATACAAATAGTATCATTCCGTTTCCTTACTCTTATTGCTCACTCAGTGACATTTTTTCACTCCCATTCTCCTACTCCCTCTGTTTATTTCCTACTGTTTGGTATGTCTGCTTAGCTCCCTTCGACCTGTCCATTGGCCTGCCTTTGACTTCTCATTCACTCCAGACCTGGCAGTCAGTCACTCTCTCCACATGACATGGCTTACCTTCCCTTCCCTTGCCACTCCTGCCTTCATGTGACCCCCTTTGAGGCCTTTGTTCCAAAGCCAGGCCCCACGCACACTCAGTAATCACCCAAACACGCTCTACTGTGCTCACACATTATTTGTATTCACACAAAACTCAGATTACTGCTTATCTCCTTACTTACATCTACTTGTATCTCTCACCAATCTCCAAACATGGGCAGTAATAAACTTATCAGATTAACTTGTTGGCCCAGTGTTTACCTCATCACGAAGGATACCATAGTGGTCACTTGAAACCTTTCAGTAATATCCTAGTGACCTTCTAGTGGGACCGCCTTTTGAAGTCGGAGGGGAATGTGAAATATGGGTGCAGTTACTGTTGGTCCATGCCATCTGCCTCTCCGGTTTTTATTGAGTTTAAACGATAGTGGTATTGGGGGCTTTCGAACATCGGTAGCACGAGGAGCGCGGTATGTCAGTACAAGATAAAGAGACCAGTATCGACTATTAAGCTATTGGAGTGAGTGGGGGTGTCGGCGCTAGCACAAAGTTTGTGGCATACTACTGGTGGGATTAGTGAGACTGAAATTATCAACCATCGTTTCCATCGCTTCAGATGTGATGCAGTATACTACACACGACTACAGACAAGACCAACAAACCTTACAGTCGGACTTTCACTTCCACATCTTTATGCCAACAAAGTCAATGGATAAATGATAGTTTATACAAGCGACAGGCCACAAGACTTCAACACATCTAGTCCGCAAAAGTTAAAACAAGAAAAAAACACTTTGACGGACAACGAAAACAAGCTCCAACGAACACAAGGCGTTATCACGCAACTCCGAAATCCCATATTGAATTTCCACGAGCAACGAAAGCGAATGGAAAGCCACGAACAGAAAAAAGACAACTTCCAATCTCCGGTAGCAACGAAACGATATTAACTTGGGCCTGATGCAAGAGTAAAAAAATGGGAATGTAGGGCGAGAAAGAGAACAAATTGCATAAAGCGAGACTAAAGTATCAAAGTGACGATGAAGAGGACAGTTGATGGACTACAGTTGACAATGTTTGGTTGTTCTTTGGCGAGATAGGACAAATGCAATGTTGGAAGGGTATTAAACAATGAGAATGCAATGACGGTGCCTGAACCGATGCGCCCACGATCCATAGGGGTAAGGGGAGAGGTTGAGGAGGCGTCGCAGAGAAAAGAGGAGGGGAAGGATCAAATGGCCGCATAGTCGGCGAGGAAAGGGATAAGGATGAGAGGATAGGAGGATATCAGTGACGAGATGAGATAGATAGCATAGTTTATGAATGTGGTGTGGATAGGGTGTGGCCGCGTTATCTTTCTTCTGCGCCAGCAGCCTGTTCGGCTTGTAATTGACGCTCCATCTGCTCCCGCTCAATACGTATTTCCACCTTCAGCCGGGGAAGCTCGTGCGCGAGATTAACCTGAGTCTCCTCTGGCCAGCGATCGAGTGCCCACTCCCGCATATATATGCTCGACTACAAGAGATGTCAGTTGTTGGTACGTGGGATGTGAAAAAGAAGTCGACGGACCTTGTAGTATCGCTTCCCTGCATATTTCTTATGGAAAGATTCGTGCCTGATAGGCTTAAGCACGTAATTCAACATGAGGTTTGCGGTCGGCACCAATGCGCTTTCTGAATACCCAGAGTAATGCGCCAAATTCGGGGTCTAGACAAGATAACGTCAGATATGGCGACGGGGAGGAATTTAGGTCATCCGTACCCATTGTTCATACCCCAGCGCAAGCCTTGCTAGCCAAATCGACGCAGCGGCCATTAATGAAGGAGGCGCCGCAATGAGTCGCCATTCGAGAGCGCTGATCTCGAGAAGGTATTTTGCCAAGGTTCGGACCTTTACATCATAACCATCCGCCTTGCTTACTCGACGCAGGTAATGTACGGGATTGGGGTAACTGAGGTTCCAGTCGAGGGTCTTGAGGACATAACGCTCCGCTTGGAGGATCTCTGCCTCTGTATATGTCGAGTCGGCGCAAAGAAGGAAATGGGAAACAGAAGGCGAGATGACTTCTTCGAACTTGGCTGCGATAAACAAACATGTTATGCCCACAAGCTGGAGTTTCGCCAGCGAAACGACACGAGCTGAGAGGAAACGGTCGATAAGATTTACGCATAGGAAGAGGGTCTCGGGGAGGAGGCGGAAGCGAACATGAACTTGAATGAGCCAATCCATGAGGATTCCACGCATTTTCCATGCGAGCTCTTTTTGGCTTTCCATATAATGAGGATTTGGCATCGTAGTGAGCTGTGAAAATAAAATAAATAAAAAGACTTGCTGAGGAAACATCGGAGAAACACACCTCGACTTGACACAGGTATTTGAAGATATCTACTACATATTCACTAACCATCAAAGGATCATCAACATCGTCGGCATCGAGGTCGTCCCACGGAGAATTTTCTGGGTCGGCTTCAGGTTCGTCAGCATAAGCCTCGAGCTCTGAGGCGATACGGGCGGCAATGACAGCTTCCTCAGCCTGAGCGCGCGCTTGTTCGGCCTCTCGAGGGTCCTCCGGAGCATCTGATGACGTGCGCCGTCTCTTCACGTCGCGATGATCTTCAGCATCATCGTCCTCTCGAGCTTCGACCTTGGAACGAGCTTCACGAATCGAAAGGCGCTTAGCTTGCTGACGTGCATCCTTCGTCGGGAGTGATCCGCGCTTGATAAGACTCGGTATCGCAGGAGGGTCCACAGCCATGGCATGCTCATCTTTCGCAGGGGCGGGTTTTTCCTCCTTCTCCTTGACCGGCGGGAGTGATGGTTCCTTTTCCTTTTTGGAGGTGCGGGCACTCGGCTTAACACCAACTTGCTTCGTGCCAACCGTTCGCAAAGGCTGCCGGGTGATGGTAGGCTTCGTCTTCAAGACGACACCATCGAAGGCCTCCTTCGTATTTTCCTTCTCCTTTCCCTTCGTTATAACCGACTTCGGTTTGTTGTTGATCGCGACTTCGCCGAGGGCCTCGCGTTTGCGCTTGCCAGCAGAGGGGTCGGCCTTTGGGTCACTGGTGGCGATCACTTTTGCTCTGGATGCTGCTGTGGCCCGGGTGACCCCGCCGAGTCCTGTGGTGACAGGAGCAGCGCCAGTTCCTGATGGAGGTTTGCTCCTGGTCGCGATTCGCGAAGGTCGAGCATTTGCATTTTCATTGTCCTTAAGGGCAGTTGCTCGGGTTACCCGGACTGCACGACGTGTCTATGAGCGGGTTAGTGAAATCAATGGCAGAAAAAAGGAAGATAATGCGGACTGGTATAGCTGATGACATGGCGACCAGTCCGTGGTATAGGCGTCTGGGGAAAGGACTGAAGTGGTCGCAGATGATAGGATGCAATCACCGACGCTCAAACGACAAGGTCTATCCAACAACACGTGATCCGAAAAACACACACAAGCAGATGGGACGCGTGGTCACATGGGCGTCGCGCCCGCGTCTATCTCCCCATTGTTCTCTTAAACGACCCGTTCTCAATGGCCACAGACAACTTTCAGTCACAATAGAATTCATTATACAGAGATACTGCTGCCACACGCACAGCCCGGCATCATGCTTGGTGCATTGTGTATTCAACAATGTGTACTCTTACCAAATGGTGGAGAACGATGGCCGGTGACGCCTGACTTCCCGGGCACGAGTTAACCATCTGGTGGCATTGCGCATCAGCCGCTAAAGCCGGATACCCTGTTCCTGATGGCAGTCTTTAAGTAACTATCAATACATCCTTTATTCTACCTCCGACGCAATCCGCTGTTCGACCAGGTTCAGCTTGCTCACCCACTCATCCAGTCGCTGTCCAAGGCCCCCGATCTGCTCGCGTGATAGCACCCGCGGCTGCACCCAGCTAACGTACGCCTTTTCCTCTACCTGGTCCAACGAACCTCGAATGAGCTTCAGACTGTATCACAGGTTCCATCAACAACCAGTCAAATCACAACAAAGCTGCCAACAAACCTTAGTGCTTTCATCACAAGGTGCTCGACCTCGTCCACGGGCAACCTCGTCTCCTCGGCAACTGTCTGGAAACTCATTGTCCGATCGTTTGCTGGTCGTTTGAACACGCTCTCGATCAATGCCATCAAACATATCTTTTGCCTCAGGAACGCGTAGTTTTCTTGTAGGATTGGCTATTTCCGTGTTCAATAAATTGTGTACAATGATAAAACCAAACATTTGAGATAGAGGTGTTAGCGGTAGGCAGAGACACGAAATAGTAGCACTGCATGCTTACCTCCTGAGGGAACAATGGAGCAAGGGCCTCGAATTTCCCAATGTTTCCTTCGTTGAACGTAAACAAGAGTTTCTTGATCCACTCATGCGGCGTTCCATTGAACGCGTCCAAGATTGGATGCATCAGCTGAACATGCATCAGTCTCTCGAATCACAAAGCAATCCAAAACATACCAGTTCACCGAAATTGTATATCGTATCCGCCAAAAACGCAGAGATCGCCAGATCATGCGCGCGTACCAACCTCTCTTCTACCGACATATCCTTCTCAGGATCAACGCATGCAAGGTAGAGCAGAGAATTCCTGTAATACGGCGCATACTCAGCTTTCGCCTGTCCACACCACACGAATCAGTGTCTGTTCCGACGTGCTGTACGCTGACACCGCCCACCTTGTAATAATCAGCGGCAACGCCGTAATATGCTGCATTCACACCTCCCTCTACACCCTCAAGCGCGTCCAGAACCTTCCACGCAGCATCCATATCCGTCTTCGTCCCCTCTAAATCGCCAAACAACAACTTGGCATGCGCGATCGTCGCAAGGAGCAAGACGTGCGCCTCGGGTGATTTTACGGTATCAATCCGCGAGAGAAGGGAAGTAAGGAAGCTGAGATGTGTTTGTGGATCTGTGTTTACGCGCGTACATTGGTCAGTTGGTGAACTGTACAAGAGAGTAGAAAGACATACTGTCGATATCCTTGGACACTTTCACTCCCATCTCGACCAAGCTCAGTTGGTTGATCTTGCCTTCGAAGTCCCTCACGAACCTCTCGAACACATCTACGCGGTATGGTCTTGCTAGCGGGTGATCAAAGAACTCGAATAGCTTTTTCGTCAATTGATGCCATAGCCTGCCAAGAAGAAGGGTCAGCGCTGGCCGATGGTGGCATCTGGGGGCTTGGGCGTACTTCTTTGTATATAAAGTCTTGAATGACTCAAAGAAAGAGTGTAGATCCGCTGGGGTATTGCTCAGGGCAACAGCAATGAACTCGTCCAAGACGAATTTCGATGGTGCCGGTACTGTTTGTTGCGTTGTTGGTGCCATGAATTCAGATCCAGCTCCACGTATTAACTCGTCACTCAAGTATCCAGTATTCGGAGACAGTAAAGCTTATATCAAGTTCAAGACTTCTACATTTCGTTCCATTAGTTAACAAATTGTAATATTGGTGTGTCATCACGCACCAAATTCACTTTCGTAAATTAGTCTCGTTTGTTCGGCGCGCTATGTCAAAGGGTGAAGTGCGTAGGAGAAAGGATGTAAAGGAAGAAAGTTATCTATGCACCCGAACGGACTACGCCCAATCACGTCAGGGTCCTCCCATTAGCATGACGCGTCGCCCAGATGTTGCGCGTGATTGGTTGAGAGACGATAGGCAAATATGATCAAACAAATAATACTGTTGTCCGTAAGTTCCGTCTATTTTTATGGCCTCATAAGTATTAATACATAACCCTCCTCAAGCCCACTGCCATAACGATTGTATTCATCCCTCAATACTCAATTCCGTCCCCGTCCTGGCGCAATAGCTTGCATATCTTTCTATGTCATCAGTCAACTCGTTGGCCATCCCGACGCTGCCGGCTCTATCGGTGGAAACCAAACCCCCACAAGGCTCGCTCCCCTATATTATGATGCCTTGCTCCCCTGTAATTGCCCCGGTTGTCCTCGCCTCCATGGACAGTCAATGTTATTGCTACTAGAGCGGTGATACATCGCCCCTGCAGATGTCATTCCTGACCCCGCATTGTTCCTCTACGGGTCATCAGCCGACCGTGATATCTTGAAACGTGGAATGAGTGCCACGAAGACGACAGTACGATTGAAACGTGATGTCAGCTTCAGTGCCAGCGAGGACATTGCATCAAGAGTAAGTGACGCCTTTGGCCATCACAAGCTTTATACTTACAAGTTGGTCGAAGGATCAATCGGGGATAGTGCATTCCTAGCTCGTCTCCGGATTTTCGCTCCCGGACCCGTTGTTTTCTGTTTTAATTTCCTGCCACGATGTCATCCACAGACTGAGACCCATGACCGCGCGCCACACACTCACACCTGATCAGGCATCTTCTGAGATGCTTAGTCTTGATCTTATCCACTCGGAGTTAACAGGTGCAAGGCTCAAGCCACTTGTACTCCTACGGATTCCGCAGGAGCTATTGCAACCTTCCTTCGTTGATCTACTTTATCATCGCTCTCTAACGCTATTTCCGGCGGTTCCCTCTATAAACGGATGGATCCAAAGAAAACGACAGATGTTCCATCAACCAAGCCGCTGCCACTGTCCCGGACCCATAGCCAATCCGACAGCCCCTTCCCAACTTCTCTAAGTCCAATTTCTCCGCTTTTGCACTACTCTCCTACAAGTCCTCCAAACTCGATTCCATCAACCGTACCGAGCTCGGTTTCTCCACACCAAAGTCCTTTTGGTCGGAACGCTTCAGGTCCCTCCACCCAATTTCGTTCTAGCCCCATTACCCCAAACGTGATACCTCCGAATCAATTTTTTTCTCACCAAAAGTCTCCCAGCTCCGTACTTCCCAACCAACTACGTCTTAATCAAATCACTCCTGGTTCGAACCAATTCGTCCCTCACCAGGCCTATCCTCCGAATACTGGCTCCCCACCTCACTTTCATCCTAATCAAACCTCCCCAAACCCCATTCGTCAAAAGACAACCATCCCAAATCATGCTTTCCCAGGACGATTGTCACCCAACCAATTTCCCATAAGTCAACCTTCAGGCCCTTCCAATCGCCAATCTCCAAGTCAATTCCCATCGAACCAACTTCCTCACCCCAGTCAACTCTCTCCTAACCAATGGCCAACTCGAACTTCGTTCTCTGACCAAGGCTCCCCCCCACAACTTCCACCAAACCTGAGTTTGAGCCCGAATCTAGTCCCAAGTCCCCATCATAACCCCAGCCCGAGCCCAATCTCGATCCCGCGTCAGCAATTCCAGCCGAATTTTGTGCCGAATGTCGTCCAAAACCCAATCCCAAACGTCGCCCCGAGCGCAATCCTAAATCCCGTCCTAAATCCCTTCCCAAACTTACCCAACGCCCAGCACACGACCGCACCTATTATCAGGCAACCTGGGCCCCCCGTTGCTCCTACAAGTGGTGTGAGTGGCACTGGTGGCAGCCCACATATTAACATGTACGTCGCACAAGTCGATCGACACTTTGTAGGCCAGCCTATCTTGTTCATCGAGTTCTTGATCCTGTTGAAGGAGTTGAATTTGAACCAGTGAGTGGCACTTTCGTTTCTCAAGCCCGATGTTCACGAACGGAAATCGCTGACAGGAGGGTGTTTCAGGATTGAACCGAAAGCGTTTGTTGAACGTATGGGTGGTGTGTTTGGTGGACGCATGGACTTGTTGCTGGGATTGGGAATGTTTATCCCGCCCCAGCATCGTTATTTGATTTATGCCAAGGTGGAAGCTGCTGCGATGGTTCAACAGAATGGGGAAAGTCGGCCTAGTACGGGTTCGTGTTGATGTGTTCTCTGAGGTGACTCTGATTCATGGTATATTATGGGCATACTAGGTCCAAGCCCGGAGATACCGTTGCCGGCGTATCGAAGTCGGACCACGGATTACCTGGTGAAGGTGAACGAAATAGTTGACTCGGAAACTTGGAAGTTGTTGCGTGTGGTGCTGGAGAGGTATTACTCGAATCCGAGTGATACACTCATACAGGTATGCAGTTGATAATGGCCGATACGAGGAGTTAGCTGATCCATGAGCTGGGTATTTTTAGGGGGAGGCTATCGACCAACTTGAACATGTTTTGGGCGGTTACCCCGATTTGCGAAAGGATTGCAGGATATTGTTGGTAAGTGCTATTTCAATACGATGTTGCCTTTAATGATGTGATCTCGTTTTAGTGATAAATTTGCTATCGTGCTTCGTCGAACCTTAGAATGTTTTGCATGCTTTGAATTTGCTTTGAAATTGTCAAGTCCCTACGATAATGGCAACAAATAATAACAAAATACGTACATCTTTGAAACTACGTAACTTGATCTGACTTGGAAGTGTCATGCCACTGTTGATCGATCGTGTTGACTCCCTTCTCACCTACGGTTCCCCATATTGGCGCCTTTGATTAATTGTTTCAATGTCGTCATTGATTTATTATTGACTCATTCACTCAACGCCTACCCGTCGCTATTTTAGCTTTTCACAGCATTGACCCTCACTCATCCTTCTTTGGCTCATACTCTCGGAAGTGATCCTTTATATAAGTGATATGGATATGCAGAGCCCCAAGTCATCAGTATCGGGACCAAACATCGACGAAACTGTAGAGGAATTCCAGCGGCTCATGACTACGGCATCTTCTAGAATTCAAGACGCAGTAAGTTACGTAGATCTTGTGAAAACTCGGTTGGCGGAAGACGAATCAGAGGTATATGTCAAGTTCCTGGACTTGATGAAAGGTTTCCATACTCAACAGTGAGCATCCTTCCCGCGTTGTTGCATGCTTGTGAGAAACTGATACAGTATGTACATAGAATTGATACTCCAAGTCTTATTGAACAGATCAATGTCCTCTTCGAAAGGCACCCAGACCTCATAAATGGCTTTGACAAGTTCTTGCCTTCCGAACATTCTACATCCGGTTCGACACCAACGTCGAGCAAATCACGAAAGAATGAGGATACCGGCGACGAGGGGTCCGGGACGACAGCAAGTCTTAGGGATAGTCAGTTGCATACCGTTCAATATCCCTTAATCCCCATAGTCAAGCTAAATTTCTCTACACCCTCAGGATCACGGTCTGGGACACCGACCCCTACCCCAACGAAGGATACAATAACAACGCCTGCGGGTGACTCATCGGCGCTTGCATATCTGCAAAAGGTCAAACAGCAATGTGATGTTGAGACCTGGGAGTGCTTCACGGATATCCTGTCTAGGTTAAAGACTCCTGGTACCTTTGATCAGGTAAGAGTACTATCGATAAGTTCGGTATATTTGCAGGTTTATTGATGTGGCATCACGTAGGAGGAAGTGATTGCAGATGTGAAAGAGTTGTTTGAGGATCATCCTGAGCTCATATCTGGGTTTCAAACATTTTTGTCAGCGATTGGGGGGCCGAATAAAGTCATGTAGCCATACGAGAAGAATTTCCTGACAGATGGGCTAGATGGTAGATGGGGTGGTACTATTTGTTGCAGTATAGCACTTTAGGATCACTTAGTTCTCATCCAAGTCGTCATTGAGTCGTTTAGCAGCCGATTACGCGGTCACGGGTCTAATAGCACTTCCAATAGTGCCCTGACGACTGTCCGCGATATTAATAATCCATCATCCAGTGATTAACGGCTCAGTGAGAACATTCTCGTATCTAAGAATCCCTTCTGGTTGTTTGACTGCTCATTCCTTATTACAACCATGTCCGCCCCAGCTCCGTTCGTCCAATCTCCCCACGATTCCAGCAGTCAAACAACGCGTCTCACATCCATCCTTTCTCACCTCAGAAACCGTCCAAAGATTGTCATTACAAGAGATTTGGGCCCAGAAGCGTCGGCATTGATACAGCCCAAAGAATCTTTTGAGGTTCTGACGGTGACGGATATTTCGAGCCGTGGCGATTAGAACTGAGCCTCTCGTTCAGATTGTTCAATGGTCGGAGGATCGTGCATGCGGAAAGAGTTGGATTCTGAAGAATATACCGGGTGCTGCTGCGTTGGTGGTGACTGTTGCTGATAAGGTGAGCCTGACTTCTTGTCTCGTTCCATCTTGATCTTAATCAAGTTTTAATTCTTCAGGTAGATGCGGATATCCTAGATGCAGGTACTACCCCCAGCAGCGAGTGAATTAAACAAGGTTCAAATTTGGTTCCTTAGCTGGTAACTCTCTGCAGGTTGTGTCGACGATGTCGGTTGGCTATGGTCCGTCCAACACGAAGTATATACGCTCTTGCGAGTCTCACGCGTTCGTGCCCTGACAGAACACCTCGATGTGAAAGCAATTTCTTCACGAGGAATCAAGATTGGCTACACCCCTGAAGTTCTGACCGACGCTGGTACGCTCGTGTGTAACCAATCACAGGCACTACTGACCGCCTTCTTCAGTTGCTGATATCTCCGTTATGCTCGCGCTTATGGCGGGAAGAAACGTTCGCGAGACGATGCAAATAGTAGACGGGGGCAAGGTGCGGCGTTCGCCTATTATATCTCAATTACCCCTATCCCATTAATCTCCCAACCTCCAGTGGCCAAATTACGGCTGGGCACCATTCCTATTCTGCGGTCCCCAAATTGGCTCCTCTCCCGTCTCCCCAAGACGAACGGCAGGCTTCATTGGCTTTGGGCGGATATCCCACGCAGTCCTTGCTCGCCTTGTCCCATTCGGCATCACCGACTGTGTATACACATCGAACCCACAGTCTAAACCCGATCCTGAGCGTGACGAAGGCCTGCGCCGGAAACTCGGGCTGCAGACACTGCGTCGTGTAGACCTAGGCGAGTTGGCGAGAGAGAGCGATACGGTGTTCGTACTTGCTCCTGGTGGGCCCTCGACGTATCATATTGTGAACGAAGCGTTTTTGAAGGGTATGAAGAAGACGGCGATCCTTGTGAATGCGGCTCGGGGTTCTCTTGTGGACTCGGATGCTTTGGCAAAGGCGTTGAGGGAGGAGTGGATCTGGGGCGCAGGTGTAGATGTTGTGGAAGGCGAGCCGAATGTTACTCAGGACCATCCTTTGGTTAGGGAATCACGGTGTGTATGTGTCTTTGGTGTGTTTATCAGGTTCTGAATCATGGTTAGATGTGTCGTTGTTCCTCATATTGGAAGTGCGACTACGGAATCGAGGATCGGGATGGCGACGTTGGCTATTGAGAATGCGATTACAGTGCTTACAGGAAAGCCAATGCCCAAAGAATTGGTCTTGTGTTAATATTTATTAATATTCACTGTCGAGAATATACCAGTAGACTGAGTATCCTACAGAATCGATAGCCTCCAATTATCTAGCGGCGGGACACGTGGACACGGACTTGTATTCAACACCTACATAGTTCAAGTGTGTTGTCTTGGAGACGGTTCAGTCTGCCATAGCTGAATTTTGGCTTCAATGTTCCAATGTACTATGATCAAAGAAGGGGGGATTACATTAGAGATTATAATACGAGACGGTGAATGGTAGGACAATGAAGAGCGCTCTAGAGCGCGACAACAACCAACTTCATGGGTATCTTCGGCTGCCCACAACAACCTCCCTTTGATTCATTGTCTGGCGGAGAAGATGGTGATGAGGAGTCGGAAGATGATAGAGACTCAGCAGAGTGGTTGTTCTGGGATACATCCTGAGTCTTGGCATAGTTCGACTTGGACTGGGTGAGGGCGCGAGTGCCTCGCATGAGGATAATCTCGACTTGTCGCGGACCAAAGAAATTCTGTGTGCAGAAAGTTAGCTCACTACGTTTTAACCCTCAACCGTAAAATAGCTTACTTGGTTCCAGGTATTGATGAGGGCGATGGCGTGGGCGAGCTTCTTCCTACGGATCTTGGCTTTGATAGCATTGCTGATGAAGAATGCTACACAGGCGGATGTGGTTAGTACGTTAATGCTGAAGCGGAAAACGCGGAACAAACCTCCAGGCCCAAGACCTAGAGCGATAGGAATAATGAAGGTCGAGTTTTTCTGGCTGTTAGGAAATGCTGTGCGGTCTCGCAAGTCCTGCATGAACCTAGAGAGCAAGTTTACAACTACACTCAGTTCCACGTCCGAAAACCAAGACATACCTGGTCCAATCAGCATCAGTTATATCTCTCTGCTTGAATGGGTGTGTAGCCTCGGACGATAGTGGTAGTGAGAGAGAGAACCCCTTGTCCAATGCCCTACCAGACCCCTCCACCAAGACAGTCATAGGACTGAATGGTGTTAAGGCCTGAGTGCTTAGCGCTGATACACGCGAGAACGCTGCAGGTGGTTCCTCGTGATGACGCTTTTCGTCGGAAATCAAAGGTGCAGAGGCCCCGGTAGACTCATAGGGAGGCGGGGGCGAGGTGGTACTTGTGCTGTCTTGACGGGTAGGATGGGTGGTTCCCGAAATAATGGGCTGGTTATTATCGTCGAGGATCATTGTAGGGTATCGTGCTGGTGGGTCAGGAGACTGCGGGTGAGGTTTGTTGGCGAAGGTTGTCTTTGGTTGAGATAGATATAGATAGCATAGCTACATGAACGACTGCGGTAACCAGTAGTTTTGGAGTCGACAGGGAGGAGTATCAGTTAGAAGGGGCTGAGCGCAGTTCGGTGCCTGGAGTAGAGTGTAGAAAGGGGCTAGGCTGCTGCGGACGGAAACGCGATGTCAAACGGCGCTGATATGACACTGCCTTTGGGCTCTTGGT
This sequence comes from Macrolepiota fuliginosa MF-IS2, assembly GCA_015584085.1. Taxonomy (NCBI): domain Eukaryota; kingdom Fungi; phylum Basidiomycota; class Agaricomycetes; order Agaricales; family Agaricaceae; genus Macrolepiota; species Macrolepiota fuliginosa. Next base: position 16,679 of record MU151287.1, read on the forward strand.
TCGAGAGGGATGGGGTTATCGTGTTACGTCTATGTCGCATGTCCAATCAGCTATGGGAATACAAAGGCATGATATACAGGCGATAAGTATCGTCTTCTTCCTTCGCCTTTCCCTTGTTTTTACTTTCTTGTCCGACGAGAGTGTTACCCGCCCACCCAGGTGTGCTCCCGTTATTAGAGGTGGGTGTCTTATCGAGCCCCGTGAGCCTTGCTGTTCCACACATGAGAACAACTTCTATATGGCGTGGGCGAAAGAAATGCTGGTGCCATGAGGGTTTAATATAAGGCGGTACAGATAAGAATCAAAACGGCGAACATGATTCCAGAGATCGATCACGGTTTTGACGTCCTTTGACTTTCCTTTCTTCATTTGCTGGCGAATTAAATAAGTGCTGAGATCCCCTTATCACGAACAGAGTCAGAACAGTCATCTCGGGCCAGTTCGATACACTGACCTACGATGGGTAAAATCGACACGATGGGAAGTCTTGCTAAACCTTCTTGCTTCCGCGTCAATTCGCCGGCTGCACTGACTTCTTGAATGAACCTAACCAGAACCCGGATCATTATAAAATGAGTTGTCCCTTCAGAATGCGTAGGAGCCGTACTTTGACCAATCCGATTCAGTAACATCATGAGAAGCGAATGGGTGAGGTATAGTCCTTGAAGGGGGTGGGGAGGTAGGAAAACCTCGTGTCAGGTATTGTCCATTTGCCAAGAGGAATGTAGGCTCGAAATTGGGGTAAGCCTGCTGTGGTGCTTGTCGCGAGAGCGGAGGTAGGGCCTGATGAGGGGCCGAGAGGACGGTGAAGGGGTTAATGGAATGTGAACTAGTTGGTGTTTGTTGACCTTCTGTATCCCGTGCGAACTGGCCCTTCTCATCGACTGGGGTTGATCCAGTCGCAGGCTGATCCCAATTGGCGTACGGCGGAGGAGCAGATGTGCTTGGTTCTCCAAACACCTGCGGGGACGGAAAGCTTGGCGGATGTGCGGAACTGGGCGGTTGTTCCGCAGCCGCCGCAGTTTCGGCGGTGATGCCTTCGCGGAACGGGTTCTGAGGGGCAGAGGACTTTGAGGAGGAAGAGTCGATGATCATGTTGCAGTGAATTGTTGCCAAGTCCTGAAGTGCATTCTTATACGGAAGCCCCATGCTGTGCTTTCATACTAAGCAGTCCAGGGTTGTCGTCAACACAGCCAGCAGGAACCGGCTCCAGCGTACACCACCGTGACTGTTGTTGGTTGGTTGGTCACAGTCCAGACCCAGACGCTCGACTGATGTCATGCTGATCAGCACTCGAACGATGCGACAGTAAATATCATTCCGGCTCAGAAGCCACTGTTGACAATCAGCCCGAAGCCACTAGTCTGAAGAGGTGGAGCAGGTCCAATTCGAACCAGCAAGCATCAAATAGCGTACGGAATCGTAAAGCACGACGAGCCCAAGGCCTAAGTTAAAATTTGCCACCACCCAAGACCCTTGGCCCCCACATGCACCGCTACCCAATCCACTGTATGTCCCACCTTTTTTACTTCAAGCGCGAAACTTCCATTAGCAACTTACTCTACAGTCGACTCTGCGTTTTGCCACACCTTTGATACAGGTGCGCTCGTACCCAGGTGAACGTCATCACAGTTACAAGTGCTCAACCTAGGCCAACCAGCAAAAGATATTTCGGTGCGCATTAAACTGTATTCCCACCTTTTCCCCCATCCCTCCACTGATCTTTTATTTGCAAGACAGATTTAGGGCGGTGACTTAACCGTTCAAGTATAACGTACTGTACCTGCTGCCCGGAAATCCTTCTTCACCCAGGAGAGCACCAACCCGTCCCCTATTTTTTGACTTTCCCTCATCGAATTGTATATGAAGCCATACTTTTCCGCGTACAACCCCTGCATCAACATCCAGACCGATAATTACTGGCATATAATTGCGCATCTTCTTGATCAACTGGGAAAAGGTTTAGTTGGGGCGATGAAACCGTTCCAAGCCTGGACAGTGATAGGCAAACGTATTGGCTCAAGCCCGATATTAAGGCTTGAACCGGGCGAAGCTGACAGCATCTCCCCTGCAGATTCTATTTCTCATGTAGGAGATAGTGATGGTGGGAGCAGCGGTGATGAGTTTGATGATGATAAAGAGCTTGGATACTGGGCCGACGAACACCGGCCCCCTCCAACCAGGAAGCACATCGTCAAGTGTGTCGAGGACACCGCCAATTCTATGCTCTTGTCTGGGAGCGGTGCCGAGGATTATTGTGAAGTGGAGGCAACCTGACTGACAGGTCGGACAACAGGGTTTGGAGCACGCCCTACTCATATCAGAGAAACTACGCAGCAGCTCCCCCAGCAGCATTATCCCCCTAACGTTGTGTTCCATCGCTAATTGAGTGCCTGGCCTGGTTTGTGGTCCACCGGGTGGCTTCTTACTGTGAGAGTGATTGCATTAGTGTAAAGCAAGTCCTTTAATAAAATCTTGTCCCATATACGGCAAAAATTCACAATAATATTTCGATAAAACACGAGTCTTATTCGTTTACCAGCCCAATGTAGGAGAGTGTAGGGGAACATCAAATAGCGTCAGGATCTCCACCAAGCATCAAAAATAGAGCAGTTATTTTCAGACTTCAAGGCCAGGGATGATATTAATATCTGGTATCTCTCCAGACACGAAACCGAGACATACCTAGACATATATGAATCCCCACTTCTACTCTTCAAAATCCTCATCTCTTTTCCTCGCTAGTATGGAGATTCAATGATCAATACGACAGAGTGCTTCCTGTGATTGTGTTCGCCTCGGCGGTTGGCTAGAGTCTCGTCATCGTAATGATGGGCTACTCTCGTCATTATTGTCATTATCCATAGTTGACTCGAACCATTAGTTGCTATGGGTGCATATATCGGGCCTACATGAGGTCCGCAATCGGTGGCGGCGACCTCTCGACGTTGATCAAAGCGCGGGTTCCTACTTTCTCCTAGGGCCGCACGTCTAATGCTCGACCTTATAGTTGTAAATTCCATTCAATTTATTATTTTAAGTTGTCATCGCTGATCCTCATGGGTGTTGCGCTGATGCATTTAGGGTTATCTTTATTGATCTGCCAACCCAAGGTTTAAGCGGCGCGGCGTTGCCTGAGCTTATTTTATCCATTTTCTATCTCAGGCGCCGACTGGGATTATGGGTGATTTGTGTTCTTCAAGGTTGCGTGCCTCAAGCAAACCGCGCGTTAAATATGTTTCTGATTTTTGTCTTGCTTCTTTTGCTTCTTTTCTTCTCATGTCAGCACTCGACTTCGCCGAGATCGCGAAACTGCGACATGCGACCTCACAGCAATCCAGCCCTGGTGTCGTATCAGTTCCACACGCAAGAAAGACTCCCCCTCGCCGACTGGAAAGTAAGGGCAGAATGGCAAACTTTCCAGCACGGTTCCGGTGCTGCGCCCCTTTCCTTCAACAATGCTTCAAGCTAAGAATCGATCCGACTAAAGGTTGCCCAGAGGAACGGAAGCGCATTGGCGGACTTTAGAATGATGCAAAGAATCTCACAGCGAGCGTGCACACTAGCACACTCGTCAATCCCCTCCACTATAATAACCTTCCGTGGCCCCAAATCAACCCCTTTGGCTAGGAGCCCCCCCATTGGCGTAACAATAAGCTCGTCAAATTGAACTCTGAGTGATTTGGACACAAGGGCACGATTACGGCGGATTTTTGCGTCCAATATTTCGGCGTATGGGCGGTTATGCGTTGCTAGTTGGTCGGCAAGGGTGGTGAAAAATCGGCTTGCATCGTCCGTCCCAAGAGACCGCGAGAAACAAAACGTGGCGGCCAGATCCTCCTTCACCTTCTCTGCACAGAGCTGCGCCAAGTTGGACTTGGGTCCGTTCAGCCGCATCACAGGAGGGTCTGTGGTTCGACGAGTCCATGCCACGAAGTCGGCCACAAAGCCCTCATGCTCCGTCTTCGGAATGGAGTATAAGGCAGATTCGCGAGCTGCAGAATCATATGCAGCCTTCGGAAGTGAGTTGTCGTGAAGAAGCTTAAGCCCTTCGAAATCATCAGTATTTGGTTCTATAATAGCAGCTGGGATAAGGAAGCTTACCGCTACCTTCAGCGGCGTCATGTTCGATGAACTGACAGTTATTGTTCACGAAGTGATTAGAGTTTGAGAACATGGTCGTAGCGGTCGGTCGAATCTCAACAGTGGTGTTTGTTGGTGGGGATGAGGGGGGAGGCTGGCGGATGGCCAAAGCTGTTCAGGCCTTGAGGTGCTGTACGCAGAGACCTCGTGAGGTATGTAGACGCCCATTACTGTAGATGCCGTGTAATGTTCATTTCCTGAGCTGCTCAGCACTTGGGAGAGAAGGCATGTACAAAGCGCCAACAGAAGAGGACTGAATGACATGATGTGAGTATGAGACGCTGGATGACGCAGAAATGGAACTCACGGAATGCATATTGACCGAGCGCATCGTTTAGGGCTTCATCGATGAGCAGACTCGTTTCTTGGAGCCACCGTAGAGCAAAGGTCCCCAATTATCAGAAACATGGGCATACCTAATGCCCCTCTTGTAGCTGATGGAAGTACAGATGGTGTATTAAGGCTTAAATTAGTCGTCGTGCACTGAGTAGGGGGTAATATATGCGGATATTTGGATGACGGGCTCGCCTTTGAATCTTCGACACTGCTGGGATCCAAGGCAAGTCACGGCAGGGTAGCCTCATAACGGTCCTGATCCTTCGACTTGAGGTAACGCAGGATTTTGGCTGATGGATGAGTTTTTGGAGTCCGCGACGGTTGCCGACGTCACTTTTGAACGAGTCAAGGGGCTCCACAAGTTACGTATTTGGATGTCAAACGCGGGGGACAAACAACGACCACAGCAGAAACACGCCTTGGTTCGTGGGTGTCGAAAACTCGAGGACAATCCTTCTCATATTTTCCTATGTAATACCCTCTGCGTTAGCGTTCTGCAAGTCAATGACTTTGGAGGACGCGTCAAGTTTGGCCGTTTACTTCTTTACAGCATCTGCTTGTCTTCGCTTGAGGACTTCGGCGGGGGGCAGGGAGACTTTGGAGTCAAAGACAGAGTTGAAGTGTATAGTTGGTCCGAAGAACGGCGCCTATGTGCTCAATACGGGAAACGTTTCGTATAAAATCTCCTTCTAGACCTGGCCGATACCGTAATTCGTGTCTCTGAGAGCCTTGGGCAGTCATCCCAACTTCGAAACCTCGAGTTTTCTGTGAGATTCGCGTTGATAGACGATGTTAGAAATGCCACCGACGGTGCAGAAGGGGAGGAGGTACGAGTTTGAAGCCCGTTCAGTCGCACGCCACGACTCCAGCAACGAAGTCCCCATGCCCCATCTTCGGGATGGGATGTATGGTGGGCGGCGGGATCATGCACGACCTCGGAGTTTGGGTTGTTGTGGGGGTTTTGAGGCTTCGAGATCGTCATTACTCTGCTCTATAACAACAGTTGATAGGGAGGTTTAAATATGACTACCTTCGCAATGCTATGTTTTAACTTCTACGAAATGTCAAGCGTTCAGTAAAAAATAGTTGAGATTCGAGTGCATCTGTCACCAACCAAGAACCGCTCCAGTGCCCCGCCACCAAAGATGTATGTCATCTCCCTCCCAGCTCCATGAGCGACGAAGATGTATGCCCTGCCTCTCTCACTGCGCCAGCCGTGCGCCTTATTGAGCATAACCTGACCAGGTCTATGATACTGACACCATACTACGCCAACGACCCTCCTCTTGACACATACTTCCCACCCAGATGTTGTAATCATGTACTATCGATGTTCTGCATCCCTACGCCGATATCACCCAGCCCAAACCTTCCCGTCTAGAATTCAAAGCACAGATAGCATACCTTGGCGGGTCCCTTTGACCCTTCGGCATAGACTCACCTGAAGGAGTTAATCTTGCCGTACAGGTATGCGCCGCCCGAAGATGAAGACAGTGATCATGCTGCTGATGTATGCGCAATTTCGGCACAAGTGAAAAGTGAATGATTCAGGCGCTAGGGACCGGGCATGTGATGAGGTTTGAGGGGAACGAACTGGGATTTAAGGCATCTCTGACGGTTATGAATAGGGACATGAGGCCGGAGCACAAGGCCGTGGCGAAGCTCGCCAAGGTCCTTAAGAATGATTATGTTTATTCGAGGCGGAATATCAAATAGTTCGAGTTAACTATCTACGTAAAGTTGACATGACCATACAGACAAGGTTTACATAGGATGGGAGGAGTACGGAACATGCATCGGGTTGCTGGCAGGCCGAGGTAGTTGTGGCACAGTCGAGGGCGGATATTACATCGAAGCCGTGGAGGCAGGAGTCACGTCCTGTCAGCTGCGGAGGGCGGGTACGACGTTGGAGGGCAGGGCAGGGCAGTGTTACGTTGTGTTGGTTACTGGGGGCGGGTATAGTGCTGTATTAAGCTATTGAGCGGGAGGTGCGTGAGGTATCGGGTAGACTGTGGACAACGTTGCAACGTTGAACGTGCGTCTCGGAGAGATGACATGACCTGCAGAAGCCAGGTGTCGTGCTATATTGGGCCACCTGGGTCAAGGTGGGTTACAGAGGATAGCTGCTGGGGGGAGACGTGGGTATCGGCGGAGGGTTCGATAATGGGGGAACGCGGGGCCTCAGAGACTGATTTATATACCACAGTATCTAAAAAAAAAAAAAAAGCTGTGCCTGTAACTATTTTTGAACCATGCGTGACGAGCGTCCACCTCACAGCAATCCATCCCTGATACCTGATTGTTTCAACATGGAAGAACTCCCCCTCGCTGACTGGAAGGCCGGGAGCAGAATGACGAACATTCCAGCAAGACTCGATTGTTGTTGGGCCCTGCTCTTTCAGCATGGTTTCGAGGAGATGATTTTGTTGGCCAAAGATCGCCCAGTGAAATGGCAGATCTGCAGCAGATCTGAGGATTATGGAAAGAATTTGATGTTGAGCTTGCAGGACCGTGCATTCGTCAATGCCTTCCACAACAATGAGCTTCCGCGGTCCCAGCTCAACTCGTTTGTCCAGAAGTTCTTTGATAGGTGCAGCAATAAGCTCGTGAAACTGAACTTTGAGCGACTTTGTAACAAGGGCAGGGTTGTGACGAAGCCTAGCATCCAAGCTTTTGGCGTAGGCAGGGATATGAGTCGCAAGCTGGTCGGCAAGAGTAATGAAAACCCGACATGGATCATCTACTCCCTGGGATTGTGGAGAACAAAAAGATGCGGCCAGTTCCTCTTGCAGTTCCTCCATGCACAACTGAGCCAAGTTGGACTTGGGTCCGTTCAAGCGCATAACGAGAGAATCTGCTCGATGAGCCCACGTCACAAATTCGGTGACAAAGCCCTCATGCTCTGTCTTTGGAATGGAGTATAAGGCGGATTCGCGAGCTGCAGAATCATAGGCGGCGCTGGGAAGTGAGGCACTGTGAAGGATTTTAAGCCCTTCGCAATCGTCAGTACCCTGAATAACGGCTGGGATAGGGAGGCTCACCGCTACGTTCTGCGGCGTTATGTTCTACCAGGTGGCAATTGTTCAATACAATATTGTTGGCATTCGAGAGCATCGTCACAGTGGGAGGGCGGAACACGGTAGAGAAATTGTTTTGGAGGAGAGATTGGTTTCTGAGACCAATGGCAGATAGTGGTCAAAGCTGTTCACGTTTGCCGTCCTTGTGCAGGCTGTTCAGCCCCAGGATGCCCGAGTCATGCTCGATTTAGAATGGCGTCCATAAGCTCTCAAAGCACCGCCGGAAATGCCCACCAGTGCTGTGTTGTTCTTTTTTCATTTACGTACTTAGCCCCACCATAGTGCCGGCGCTGGAGAGAGATGAAGAGGGCGTGCCACCAATGTGGGTACAAATTCAAGGGGCTGTGTGATGTTAAAAGAGGGATAGAAGTGGCAATGCAGGAACTTCTTTCCCCGGACATTGCGGAGATCCTTCCCGATTTGAAGACGTGTTTTGTGTCGAGACTGCCCTACTACATGCTCGGAACGCTGTTCAATGCTGTGTTGGAAGGGGTTGTGACGACGCCACAATTGGTCTGCTGCCGTGCTGTCGCAGCCTAGTCCATGACGATACCGCAAAACATTTTTTTCGCAAGTTCGGCTTGGTCGTCATTAGTGCTCAAAACGGCTTGCATCTGTACGAGTTACGCATGAAAGAGCCTCTACTTGCCACCTTTTTTCTCTCCTTCCGACCTGTTTCGAAATGCAGGCGTCTGACTCACGATTCTGTTGCAAGTAGAAATTCAATATGGCCATTATTTTTCCCAATATGACCGCGAAAAGAACGTAGCTTAGGCTTGAAAGTTTGATGGGATAAGATTAATCGGAGTCTCGTGGGCAAGACTGTCACCCGCTACCGCTCACTACGCACCTATCTCTCCAGGGTCGGAACGGTTAAGTGATCCAGACTGATGGTTTCTGGGTTTGAAGTTATACTAGTCTCCCGCAGTGAGACTCCTAAGAGTGTCTTTCTGGTAGTCTGCAATAGGGTACACTTAATAGGAAGTAATCCGGATTTCTCAGAAGCAAGCAATGAAACACATTGTGGTATTACAATGGTAGGGCATTAGAGCATACTTTATACAATAAATTACAATAATCCAACTGAACCGACAGACTACTTATTTACAAGCACTGGCTATAGTAGGCGTTAAGGACCTGGCAAGTCGTGCCAGTAGCGCAGGCGGTGGCACCAGTCCAGCCCTGACCACCACTAAAGAAAAACACGGATCAGTATCTCACAATGATTCGATTACAAGGAGACAGAAACCCACCATTGACCGTACTGAGTCTGGGTAGCAGATGCAGCAGAGCTGGTAATGGTAGTAGTAGTGGGATTGACTGTGCTAGTGGTAGACGTGCCAGAGCTCGAGGAAGCGGAGGAAGAAGAGGTAGTACCAGAGTAGGTCGAGCCAATATCACCAACCCTAATGTTCGAGAACGTCACCGAAGCATTCGCAGCGTTCGTCTCAACATCAGTGGGCTTGCCAGAGTCAGTGGCGCAGGTACCACGAGCGACACCAGGCTTAGTCGCATCACCGTCAGTGGGGTAGTTCGAGTCGAGCCAGAGCATGTTGGCAGCATGGTCGTCCCAAACGGAGAGCACGAGAACCATACCACGAGCCATGGCGGCGCTCATACCAGCCAAACCACCCTTCTTACCGAACTGGTCGACATCACCAAAGACGGACTTCTGCGCAGTGCAGTAGTCGGTGGTAATCGAGTCGTAGGCGGACATGCCGGGTACGTTGACCTTGGAGTTGGCGATGACCTTGCCGTCCTGGACGTAAAGACGACGGATCTCGCTGAGAGTGCCGGAGGAGGATCCGGTGCTGGTGACGAATTGGGTGACGACGGTGAACTTGCGGCTGGTATCGACGGTCAAGCCCTTGCCGTAGAAGCTCTTGTCGCCCATACGGAAAGAGTTGAAATCGCAACCATCGGGATCGCAGACGGTGGCGTAGCGGTCGCTGGTACCACATTCGGTGCCGGAGCAGCGGTAGAGACCGGTGCTTGAACAGGGGTGAGGAGTGTAGGCGGTGGAGATGGAGTTGGCCTCCCAGACGTCCAATTCGTTACAGCAGGCACCCCAGTTACCAGTTCCGGCACTGGCGTCGTTGGCAGCGCCAGACCAGCCAGCGACGTTGGCCTGTAAATATTATCGTCAGTTAGTTTATTGAGCATCTAACATAGAGGAACCAAAAGCTCGCCTCGCCGTTAATGAACTTGATGTCGCGGGGGCACTGAGAGTCACAGTAACCAGTACCGTACTTGGCACCGGCCTTGTTGCCAGAGTTGGCAGCCAAGCCACCATCGGCCTCCATCTCAGAGAAGTAGAGAGCGCCGTTAAGACCGCAAGGAAGGTTGGAGACGTCAACGTCAAAGGTGAACTCCTGGTTAAGGAGCTTGAACATCTCGTAGTGAGAGTCATCAGCCATCATGTAAACACGAGAGCCGACGTTCTTGTTCTCGCCGGAAGACGTAGCGAACTTGAGGGTGAGGGCGTTACCGCTGGTGGTGATACCATAAGTACCAGAGTAATCAGCACCGTCGAGAGCGCAGTTGGAAGCGCAAGTGACACCGTCAGGGCAAAGAGTGGTGTTGAAGCTGTTGCCGGTATAGCAGTTGGTGTAACCGCTGGTGGTGTGGAGCCAACGCCAGTTGGAGTCGAGAGTGATTTTGCCGGAGGAGACGTTTGAGCAACCACCGGACGCAGTGCACTTTTGCCAGGGGAGAGCAGGGTGGGTTTCGGCGGTGACAGTGCCAGCCTGTTGACCGAATGTAACGGCGGCGAAGGAGAGAGCGAGGAGAGCGAGTTTGGGGAACATTTTTGAAGTGGGTTTGTGAGGTATCAGGTAGGCTGATGAAGATCCTAACCTCCCGAGTAGACCTTTATATACCACGAAACCAAGTAGAGACGAGCACTGAGCGGAGAAATACCGGGCTCGCAGGCAATATTGTCCTATCCTATCTCTCACCGATTCCGGTGGTATGTCTACGACTGTTGTCGAACAAGGCGCTGTACAAACTTCAGGGGTTGCTGGAGACTCTTCGGATCGTGACTCTGAGGCTCAATTGCAAAAGAGCGCTAGGAACTGGTCAGGAGGGTGCATAGGGGCGCGTATTGTGAGAGCTTTGCAGCCAAGTCGTAGACCTCATTTCGTAACAGAACGAGATGTTTATCGATGTGCTATGGAAGATGGAGCTTGAGCAATCCACGAAACAAAGAACTAGTGGAGCCTGATAGAGTTGCTCAGTGTCTTCACGACCTATTCAGGCGTGTCCCCGCACACGCGTTGGAATTTGAAATTGACATGGATTGCCTCCGTAAAGTCCGTGGGGAACATTATTCGGAGGAATTGACGGAGACAAGTGCCTGGCACCAGATTTCGGGCAGAAAACCCCATGAGAGTCGGAAACTGTTGAAAGAACTGTGCCTGTGGCGGTTCCGTACAGGCCCAGGGGCCATATTCAAACGCACGTGACACCCCCCCCCAGAATATACCCCTGATTTTGTTTGATTTTCCCTTGGCAGAGCTCGACCCGTTTATACACGAAATCTACACATTTCATTGGCTGACCGAGAACTACTGTGGGGCCGCGAGTCTATTTACTCCAACAGAATTACAAGAACAAATTCGGGGGCCATTTCCGTTGATACAGGCATGATACAATTTAGAGAATCGGGTATTGACGACCTTTGGGATGTATGATTGTGGTTCTTTTGTCAGTGAAATGCTCTACGTCAAACCTGCCGTAGCCGGAAGAACCTCTGCATGAACAAAAGTACGACGGATCAATCGAGGATACACATGAATATCTTGGCGGGTCGACGTACGAGAGTCCGATTAAGCCATCAGTTGGCTCAGAGTGGATGGTAACTCCGTTGATGTTGACGGTTCCTTCGGCGATAAGTGTAAGCGAGTGGGTTGGGGGGGGATACTTGAGGTGTTTTATATGCTTACCGTAACGTAGTTGGAACGCGATTTCTTGGGCTATTGCTAAGTCCGCTGTCCAGACAGACGAGGTCAAGGAATATGTGGAGGCGTTCGCGAGTTCAATTGCCTCTTCGACAGTTTCGAAAGTGGCAAATACGATAACTAAGATATTTGTTTAAGAGATGAGTGAAGCGATTGAGAAGTATCGCCGTACTTGGCCCAAATGATTCCTCGTCCCATAAAGCCATACCAGGCTTGACGCCGGTGAGGAGGTGAGGTTGAATGACTGCCTTGTCTCTGGAGAGATCGCCTAGCAGAACATGTGCTCCAGCATTTTTGGTCTTCTTTAGAACGTCGACAAGACGCTCGGCAGACTTCTCGGAGAAAAGAGGGCCCAGTTTGGCATTGGCGTCTACGGATGTATCGCCCGCTTTGAGACCACTGACGATGTCGCGAATACTGGAAGAGAGGGATTCTGCGATATCCTTATGAACGATGACTCGCTCCGTGGACATGCAAACCTGGATCCAGGGGTGGTGTATAAGTGCAGCTCAGGAGGAATGCTGGGAGGACGCTCACCTGGCCTGAATTTGCTGTTGCGCCGAAAGCAATTGCTCTAGCTGCTTCCTTGAGATCGGCATCTTTTAGAACCTGTCGGCAGAAACTAGGTTGGATTCGAGAATTCTGATGATATCGCAGCGGCGTACAATCGCAGGCGCTTTACCACCTAGCTCGAGAACGCAAGGCTTAAGATGTTTAGCTGCTTCCACGGCGATGATTTTCCCAACTCGGTCACTTCCAGTGAACTGCCAGTGGATGAGCGTCAATGTTTAATTTAAGATAACAGCACTGACGTTAACATGACGAATCTGAGGATGAGCAATTATTTCCGATACGAGCGAGGGAGTGTCCGCCAGGGAAGCTGAGATGCAGTTGAGAACACCCTTTGGGAGGCCAGCCTCGTGGAAGACTTTGGTAATGACATAGTGAATCATCGGAGTGAGCTCAGAGCCTTTGAGCACGATGGTATTTCCGCAGAAAATAGGGAACGCGATTGCCCGAACTGTCAAGACACCGGGGGCGTTCCATGGCGCGATGGCGAATCTATGAAGGGGCGACTGAGAGGCGGTCACTAGTCGCGGAACCGAGATACATACAGGGCACCCTTTGCCCTTCGCTGGGCGTATACCTGCGCTCCCGGGACAGTTGCAGAAGGAAAATATTCGCCCCTGAGATAATCCACTAGGCCTGCGGCACTGCGCAAGTAGTTGCTGATTATTTTACCATCAAGACCACCCCAATGCGGTGCGAAAGCGACTTGTTGGTTGCACTGGATCAAGAGATTGGAATAATGGTCGCTGGCGAAGAGATCCGAAGCCTTGAGGAATATATCACGCCTGTCGACAAGGCGACTCGCCTCCCAGGACTTGAGGGCTTTGGATGCAGCGTCGATGGCATCTTTGCAGTCTTGGCTGGTTGCTGATGCGGCAGTTCCGACAAGATCTCCTGATTGTGGTCTCCGGACTTCAAAGGCTGCGGAATTACTCGAGGGACGCTCCTGACCGTCGATGATCAGAGGTGTGAAGGGAACTGGGGCCATGGTGGAACTGTGGGATTGGGGGCAGACATTCTGGTATATGAGCGCAAATGAGGTTGGATCAGGGGCCAATTGTACAAAAATAGGTCGATGTTTCTGCACGTGACGCGAAGGAGAGTGATCGGTGCACAGACCACAGCTTGTTGTTTTAGTGATCATCCTCGTCCTGTGCACTGCTCGTTACTTCCGAAAACACGCTCGATGGATGTCCCGGACACAACCCAAATGTCTCTCGACGATCCTCTTCTGCCACAACAGGAAACAAACACAAGACGGCCACCTTCAAGGACCGCAACTCCCCGCCGCATTCCCGACATAGCTGGCCAACCTCCGGCCCCCGAGCCCCGGCCAGACACCGAGAACACATTTCCACCGCTGCTGGAATCAAAGCCAGGCAAAGATATTGAGATGAGCCGGCCGTCTCCGCTACTAGCCGACGCTCTTCTCCAGCAGGCAGCCCTTTCAATGACAGTCGATGACCCCCCTGTCCAACGGTCCGGTAGACAGTCCCCCGTCGACCCTCAAGCTTACCCTTCCATCGACCGCCCTCTCAATGTCACAGACGCACTCAGTTACCTCGACGCAGTCAAGGGCCAGTTCCATGACCAGCCAGACGTGTACAACCATTTTTTGGACATCATGAAAGAGTTCAAGCATGAACTGTGAGTCCTATCCGCACTCTTAACCGACCATTTGTAGTTAATACACTCGCAGAATCGACACTCCTGGTGTTATCAAACGGGTATCGCAGCTCTTCAATGGTCATTCCGCCCTCATCCAGGGCTTCAACACATTCCTCCCCATTGGCTACCGCATCGAGTGTTCTGCAGATGCCCATGATTCCAGCTACATCACCGTCACTACGCCAACAGGCACTACAATGCAAACTACAAACAATGGCCCTGGCCGGGGTCCTATAGTCTGGTCGGAGGGTCCAGCCATTGGTGCGTCATCTCTTTGCTGTTTCGTTGTTCTGATTTCTGAACAGTACTGCAGTGCCTCTAGGACCCAACGTACGGCCTCCCTCACCGGAGAGTGGCGGCGCTTACAATGGACAAGCCATCGAACCGGCTGTTCAATATGTGCAGAAGATCAAGAACCGCTGTGAACCAGAAACTTACCGCCAATTCTTGGATATCCTATCACGGTACCACCACAAACCCGAAACTATCGACGAGGTAGGAATGTCATTTATCATGAACCCGCTTTTCTTGACACCTTCTGCAGGAAGAGGTTTCGCGGCAGATTGCACGCCTGTTCAAAGATGCACCAGATCTTCGAGCGGATTTCCGGGTCTTCATGCCAGAGCAAAGTCGACAGCTGTTGGACGAATCACCCCCTCGAGCTTCTCCCTCGCATCGAACCGGAACGCCGTTGAATGAAGGAAGGAATAAGAGGAAGCTTGATGCTGTCGCCAGTGCGGCATCGCTCCCTACCAAGCGAAAACGTAAGGTTCAGGAGAAAGAAGCGGTGCTACCCAAACCTGTTCAGGTCGTCACAGTGAGTACTCGTCTTGTTCTTTCCTTGGAACATGGATTCATGAGAATTAGCCCAAACCTATTGCAAGTTCTGAGCGTACAACCATTGGCTACGGAAACAAGAATATCGCAGGACCATCCTCACCACACATGCCACACAGCCAACTGCTACCCCCCGCACCCCGTCCTCCCCTGCCTGTCGACGAAACACACTTTTTTGAGCGTGTAAAACGGACACTTGATAATCGCGACACATACAACGAGTTCCTCAAGGTTGTTAACCTCTTTACGCAGGACTATATCGATACAGCTCGGTTGGTCACAGAGTGCAAGCATTTCCTTGGGGACACGGATCTCTATCGACAGTTCAAGGAGATTCTTGGGTGGGATGAACTCAAAGATCGAGAGTACTTGATGGCAGAGTTCCAGAATAATTGGACAAAACCGACACCTGTGCAACTGCCAAGTCGGGTGAGCCGCATAGACCCTAGCGTCAAGTACGGCAGTTATCGGAAGTTATCTTGTAGTGTGAGTAGCCTGATTCAATGTTCTTGTAGAGACCAGAATCTAACGCCTAGTTATAGGAAGCAAATGTATTGTGTTCTGGTCGAGACGAGATGTGCCGGTCGGTGTTGAACGACGAATGGGTATCACACCCTACATGGTCAAGCGAAGACTCCGGTTTCATCGCTCACAAGAAGAATATCTATGAAGAAGCACTACATCGAAGTGAAGAAGAACGACATGAATACGATTTCCATATCGAAGCCATCAACCGAACCATTGCATTGCTCGAACCCCTACACAACAAAATCGCACAACTCAGCGTCGAGGACCGCACGAACTTTAAACTCAAACCGCACATTGGAGGATCATGGAAAGCTATCCATACTCGTGTGATCAAGAAGATCTATGGGCGTGAGCTTGGATTGGAGGTCATAGCTTCTATGCAGGACTCTCCCGTCCTCGCGATCCCTATCGTCCTCAAACGTCTAAAACAGAAGGAGGAGGAATGGAAGAGATCTCAACGGGAGTGGAATAAAGTTTGGCGAGAGGTGGATGCACGGAATTATACCAAAAGCCTGGATCACCAAGCCATCGTATTCAAAACGAGCGACAAAAAAGCCATCACGACCAAAACCCTAGTCAGCCAAGTCGAAGGAGCGAGGGAAGAGCAGATGGCGAAACGCGCGTCGTTGATTGACCCATTGTTCGCGAGAACAAGACCGAGGCATCAATTGGAATATGTCATTGACGATGTACGGATTTTGCAGGATGCGCTCAAGTTGACGTTTTCGTTCCTCGATCGTACGCAGGGTCAGATCAACTTTGCAGAGCGGAAGAGGATTGAAGGGTTTTTGAGGACTTTTGTTCCGTTGTTCTTTATTATGGACCCCGTGGCGTTCAACTCGGCGTTTATTGTGCAGGAGACGAATGAGAGTGATGGGAGTGACGATGTGGCTGATGATGCGGAGATGTCTAGTGTGGCTACGAGTAGTTCGCGGGGTGGTCGTGGGCGGAGAGGTGGGAATAATATGTCCAGTGGGGGGGATTTGAGGAAGAAGTTGTTGAAGAGCGAGCAGGCGAAATCTACGAGTCGGAAGACCCGTGCGCAAGAAGCTGCTGCGTCTCCGGCGGTTTCGAGGTTGGCGTCGCCGGTGTTTGAGAATGATGATTCGGCTGCGCAGGCTGCGGTTGCGAATAAGAGGAAGAGGAATATTTTCTTTACGAATACGACGTTTTATGCTTTGTTGCGGTTAATTGAGGTGCGTGGTGTTGAGGACTCTCTTGATGGAATGTGGTTGAGACTGATTTTTTGTTGGGGTTTTTTTTAGCTGTTGTACTCCAGACTGTACTCATTCCGGACTCTTGCTGCGAAGTATACGAAGGAAACGCCTGATCAACGATACCCGACCAAAGAAGCTATTGCGGCTGGAATGGCGCCTCAAGCACACGACACGATCACGAGCTTTGGAGAGAGAGCAAAGAACCCTGAGCAGTTTTATGAACTGCTGCTGGTCTCGTGCGAGCGGTTGTTTGATAATGAGATTGAGCAGCATGCGTTTGAGGACCAGATGCGGTATATGTTCGGGACTAAGGTACGTTTCTCTCCTTTTTTTTGGCGAGGTGAAAGCGCTTATTGTTGGTGCAGGAAGCTTACAAGCTCTTTACTGTCGATAAGGTTATTGGCGGGATCATTAAACAAGTTCAAGCCGTCATTGCCGATTCGAGGAGTCAGGAACTGCTGGAGATCTTGAAACGTGATTGTAGTCTTGCAAGCTTTGCGTCTCAAGACCAGATAAATAGTCGGAGGAGTGCAGAGAAGATCCTTGGGCCAGATGAGAACTTGTTCCGCATTGACTGGGTACGTCGTTCTCTTCTAACTGTCTGAAAACACTTCTGAGAATATAAATGAATAGCTGTCGGATTCCAAGATGATGGCAATACAACTGATCGGCAAGGACGATTCTAGCTTTGACGATGCCGAAGTTCTGACCGGACGCTGGCAAGCCTATATCGATTCCTATGTATCGGTACGTGTACATGCTGGCACCCCGTTTATCATATTCACACGGGCCTCTAGAGCGAGAATACCGCAGGTGTATCGCATTCCCGAGTGAATCACCCATACCTCCGCAGGTTTGTTTCATCCATCCACTACGTTTCTTCTCCGAACTAAATACCTGTCGATAGAAATATACCCGCGAAAGTCCGTGATACGCAGCCCGAAGTGATCACTCAAGATGGGCAAGAGATCAAAGTCTGCGTGCGGACGTACAGACTGTTCTATGTACCTGAAAAGGAGGATTTCTTGTGGAAGGTCAGGAGTAGAGATGAGGTGGAGGATGCAGCTGTAAATCTGAAGAAGAGGAATGCGTTGAGGAAAAGGTGGCTGGACAAGTCGAAGTTGGCGCCTGTAGTGTCGTACAAGGGGAAGGGGAAGGCACCCGCTGCATCTACCGGTGCCGCTGTGGTTGCTGCTAGTACTGCTGAGCCCCCGGCTGCACCTGAAGCTGTGAGCGAGCCCAAGGAACGTAAAGAATCACCTGTGTTGGTATCTCAGTCGGTTGAGGCTGCGTAGCTCATCATCTTCTAGTGTGTTCTTAGACTGTTCCGATATATACTTCATACTTTTAGTAATTTGATTGTAATTGTAGTCATCCGTAGCCTTAGCGTAAATTCTTCGCAGTTCTCGACTACATTTTGAGATGAACAAGACGAAAACCGAACAATATCAATTGCATTTTTAAAAGGCTCAAGCCTTGCCAAATGTTTAATACATGAATTCGCACAAAGCTGTTTCATATGCCATTCTAGCTGCGTCAAGTACTCGCCACTCTTAGAACCAAAAGCCCAACAAAAGCTGAGCGTAAATGGATCGAGTTATTGTAAACGTACAACAAATGGGCATACAGGACGGAAGGGATGAAGGCCGCTAGCTGAAGTCGAGAGATAAAATAACCCGGCCGACACCAGTTTTCCGTTCCTTTACAACCCGAGCCTTCGCATCCCCATTGCTCTCCACGAAATCCACAAAGTCTGAAACACCACCGCCAACGCCAAAGTACAGAACCTTTGCGGCTACAAGACATTCGCCCTTAATCGCGTCGTCGTCCGCAGATCTAGGCAAACAAGCCAACCGCATCGTATCGACGAGACTTGGCAAACTGTCTGTGCGATAGATCGTTTCGGATGTGAGCACGAGGTTGAACGCCTTTGAGTGGAGAATTGGAAGTTGTGCGGTAAATGAGGACCAGGAGCCAGAGAAGAACCGGATGGTGATGTTGTAGGCTTCTTTGAGGGAGGTCAGGAATGCGGATTTCAGGGCGGGTGTTATGGGAAGCTCAAAAGGCTCCGGCGTGGATGGAAAGGGAGGCAGGTCGTCCGTTTCAGGTTCGGGCGAAGTGGTTCTGGAAGTGCGGTAGGATAAGGATGCCGGCGAGAGATCTATAGGCCATAGGCATTAGTTTCAGGGGTCATTAGATGTGAGATATCTCTTACACCATGTCAGGAGGATGTTAGGGAGCGTGACGAGTTCCAACACGGAGTCGTTGTAATCTTGAAGATAAATAATCGTTTCTGGGAGCTGCGTTGTGTCGCTCGGGGGCGGATTGAAGAACAGGTCGCACAAGATGTACAGGGAGGGCACGGCCGTTCCACAACCAAGCTAAGCACGAAATCGAACTCTCAGAACTTGAAATTGACTGAAATGTTTGAGATGGTACCTCCAGAACATCCTTCCCGCAGAGCCCCTTTAATCCTTTAATCGAGTCAAGGTATTCGACAAGATCGATACTACACTCCCAAGTTTTGAGTCCACCTTCGTATATGCGCGGAACGAGATCCGAAGGCGCGTCGATAAACTTAAGTGCAGACGCGTGCCGATGCTCTTTTGTCTCCCCTTCAAAGACGTTACTTTCACCTAGCGCATCGGAGCCCATATCATCGGAGCCCACATCATCTGGTCCAGTACCCTCAGAAATCAACTGAAAACGCGCATCGAAAAGATCTCGTCGGTTGAGTGTGATGCTTTTTTCGCCATCGCGCAGAGGGATAGTGAGCGGTGAACAGGATATAAGTGAGGGCAATGCGTTCAACTATCTTTTCGCCCTATATAAGCATTGGGGCCTGTGAGGAAGAAGTACAACACAGACGCACCAGGTCCTGCATCAGGATCTCTTTACAGGGTTCCTCTGCCGGCACATCTGCCTCAGAAGTCCCATTTTGTTCGTTGACAGGTTCGGTGAGCTGGTCCAGAGATACGCCTAGCTCAGGGTCGTCTGTGGTGTCGTCTAAGTCGAAGCTGAACTTGAACATTTTGGTGGTCAGATGTACATAATTAAAAACTTGCGCTGCGATAAGATGTCAAAGCCCGTAGAGATCACGGTAGGAAGGTGACAGACTAATCAATCAATAACGGGCACATGGTGTAGTTGGTTATCACGCTCGCTTAGCAACTGCTCAACTGCGAGAGGTGTTGGGTTCAATTCCCAATGTGTCCATGTATCTTTTTCAAGGTCGTAAAATGACCACTCATACAAGGGGACTAAAATAGATTTGCGCATAATCAAATAATTTTGTCCACTCATAACCTCACTTTCTGGCTATCTGGATTGCCGGCCCCATCTTTCGTGGGAGAAATCTTAGTTTAGATTAATAATAAAAAAGTGCTGGCCTGTAAGTATCTTAGGACCACACATCGCAAGCGTCCACCTCACAGCAATCCGCCCCTCGTGTCATATCAGTTCCACACGCAATACGAACTCCCCGTCGCCGGCAGGAAAATTGGGGATGGAATGGCAAACATTCCAGCACGATTCCAGCGCTAAGCCCTTTTCCTTCAATAATGCTCCCAGTTGAGAATTGGGCCGGCTAAAGACTGCCCAACGGAACGAAAGCGCACCGGCGGACTCCAGAATGGTGTGAAGAATCTCGCAGTGAGCATGCACACTGGCACGCTCGTCAATGCCCTCCACCATGATGACCCTCCGTGGCCCCAAGTCAACCCCTTTGGCCAGGAGCTCTTTGATCGGTGCAGCAATGAGTTCCTCGAACTGAACTTTGAGCGACTTTAACACAAGGTCGGGATTGTGACGGAGTTTAGCATTCAATATTTCGACATGAGAGGGAATATGAATTGCGAGCTGGCTGGCAAGAGTGGTAAAAAATCGACTTGGATCGTCAGTTCCGTGAGACCGCGAGAAACAAAAGGTGGCGGCTAGACTCTCCTTCGACTTTTCCGCGCAAAGTTGAGCCAGGTTGGACTTGGGTCCGTTTAACCGCATCACAGGGACATTTCCTCGGTGAGTCCATGCAACAAACTCGGCAACAAAGCCCTCGTACTCCGTTTTCAGAATAGAGTATAATGCGGACTCGCGGGCTGTGGAATCATATACAGCCTTGGGAAGTGAAGCATCGCGAAGAATTTTGAGCCCTTCACAATGGTCAGTACTGTAAAAACGAAAGGTAGTAGGATGAAGGGACTCACCACCACCTTCGGCGGCGTGCTGTTCCACGAAGTTACAGTTCGAGTTGTGCATAACAAATCGACTAGAATTCGAGAGCATCGTCACAGTGGAGGTCGAGTTGCGATGGAAGGCGTGTTTCAGTGGAAGAGGTAGGGGAATAATAGTCAAAAGTGTTACGACTCTTGCTGAATGCAGGCGAGGATGCTCATAAGGCTAAGTTTGGGCGCGGTGTTCATCTAGTGAAGGTGCTGAGAATGTCCTTGGTGGGCGGTGATTGGTGCTAAATGGGATGTTGTACTCGGGAATGGAGATATTGACCATGTCAGTGTTGAATCACGTATCACACGTGCTCTCCGAGGCGTTCAGCGGCGGTCGAATTTTTGAGATCAACGGCTGCTACTGAGACCTCCAACAGGGTTCTCACCGGGTATGGGGACCACTCATATAAGTAAGCTAATTGTTTGTCGCTGTGTAAGCGTCATACCAAACGAACTCATGCCTGGACTCTGCGTTCTGAGCTTATGAAGCAATGGCTCTTGGTAGGATCATGTCCCTGGCATCTAACTTTTCGTGAGGTAGAGTTGCGTTGTCTTCCGGGTACTATACTCGTACAATGAATCAAGAAATTACTGCCTAGGGAAAAATATGATCTGGACACATTGGGAATTGAACCCAACACCTCTCGCATTTTAACAGATGCTAAGCGAGCGTGATAACCAACTACACCATGTGCCCGTTGAAATAATGTGCTATCGTTGTGGACTCGTCATCGGACTCTTCTCCTTGGAGTGGAGGCAGTGGGGAAGGCAACGAGATAAGGACAATTGCGGCCTGACGCGTGACACATCGCGTCCTACCAGGGGTTCGGAACAAGGACGGAGGAAAGGAAGAGCCTGAGTGGTGTACATAATAGGCTGTCCTTGTCCCCCAAGCCCCTCTTCCTGCACTATATACCCCACCTTCTCCTCAGCCACGTCAACCTTTTCTTACCTCTTGTATAACACCACCAACATATGCTCCTCCTCTCCCCACCGACGCGTTCCGTCGTCCTTGGTTCGGTACTCCTAGCCGGGTTTGCAGTACCCGGTGTGCGCGCATGGGGAGCAGCAGGGCACGAAATCGTAGCCACCATCGCGCAGATTTATACCCAGCCCGTCGCGCTCGAGAGGGCCTGCCAAATTTTGAGGGACTATGACTATACCAACGACTATAGCGATGACACCATGATCAACACTGAAAGCGACTGGCAAGCGAATCCGAACAATTGGCCCTGCCACCTCTCGTCCATCGCGACCTGGGCCGACAGATTCAAATACCGAATGCGCTGGTCCGCACCTCTACACTACGTCGGCGCGGTAGGGGACCATCCATCTGATGTATGCATGTTCCCCGGTTTAGATGGATGGGCGGGAAAGCCAGATATCAACCTCCTTGGTGGAATTGCCAATACGTCAACTATCCTGCTCTCTTACGCCGACGGCGAGTCGCATAACGTTGCGCTGGCACAAGAAGCTTTGAAATTCATCGTTCATTTCTTGGGGGATCTGCACATGCCTCTCCATCTTACGGGGAGGGATAGGGGCGGGAATGGCGTGAGTGTGTGTTGGGAAGGAAGAAAGACGAATTTCCATTCCGTTTGGGATGGTCTTGTCGTCGCGAAAGCTATTAGGACCGTGAGGAGCAATTACACGCGGCCCTTACCTGGAGGTTTTGAACAGGTTGAGAGGAATCTGAAAGGCGCAATTTATGATCCGCTGATCAGGAGGATTATATGGGAGGGTGTCGAGGGTCGGTGGGCTGAGGAGGTTATGGATTGGGTCACTTGCCCCGGTGTTTACAAGAAGGAAGGGGAAGAGGAGAGAATTACGGTTTGGAGAGTCCTTCGTGACTTTTTCCTGCCTGGGTGGTTTACAGACGAGGCGCAGGCGCCCAGGACGGATACCGATTTCATTTGCCCTTACAGCTGGGCCAAGCCGATTCACTTGTTGAATTGTGAGCTTATCTGGCCAAAGGAATTGGAGACCGGAGGTTCTGCTAAACCCCGCAATGCGAGGTGCAAGAAATACCCCCACTCCGACAGCTTTGACGAAGAGGAGGATAACGGTTTAAAAGGGGAGGAGGTTGGAGAGCCCCCTTACGAGCTGGACAACCCAAAATACATGGGTGATATCGAGAAGCGTATGCTTCTTGAACAGTTCCTCGCACAGGGTGGTCTGCGACTGGCAGCAGCTCTAAACTACATCTTTGGCGATCCAGAAGGCCCATCTCTTCACGGCCTATAATCTAACCTAATCTTTGAATCCTAGATACAGCATCGCTACGTTATGACCATATAAACTGAATGTTGAGACCTGTAGTTTGTGTTGGTAGACGAGGTCCTGAGTGCATACAGAATAATCATCATCGATACAAGATCGGCGGCACAATCCCTCAGCTCCCCTTTCGTCGCTTTCCTCTCTTCCCCTTACTGTGCTTGGTTCACTGTCTTCTCAGTGTGTCGCTACCGCACATCAGCTCTTCCAAATATGGTCATCTTTGACAAAAGAGCATTCAGAGTCGGGACAGGACATGGTCGGAGTCGTCGACTTTGATCACATCCTGCCGAATCAGTAGTCACGTGTCGCAATCGGAAGACGTAGACGCGTTTCGAAAATGATGTCAGTTGGATATTTGTTACAACAGCACCGGCACACTAATTTTCTTCTGGTACGATGAGCTCACAAATCAAATCCGATCACTTGCTTTACCTTGTTAACATCACCCCTGCGCTTGTAGATGCAATCATGATATGGCGTATTACACGCTCCGTGTAACAAGTCGCTCTGTCTCGTAGCGGAATATCCCCAATTCCTCAGCATCATGATTACTCTTCAAATGAGAGGAGGGGGTGCGTTAACCACTTCAAAACATACGTGCTATACCTTTCGTTTAACTGATTCAGTCATCAGATCGAGTCAACAAGCCTATATTTCTAAAGGACCACAACGCCTATCTAATACGATCTACAACGTAAAACGTACGGCATGCTAATGAATCGCAGCGTACAATGTCCGTATAGCATCTACTCGGGTTTCCCATAAGGGAACACCTGCTTGGGGCACCTGTCATTGACGGAATCGTACAACCATTGCAGGTTGATGTTCAGGGCCTTCAGCAAATCCCCAGTCGGGTTCGGGTACAAATTCTTAACGTTCCTGTTTACAAAGTTCTCGTAGATCAGGCACCACTGCTCCGGAGACAGATCCGCTGAAGTCGGGTCCTTTTGGTACGAGTTCGTCCCGTTAACGTTTCCACCAGGCCTAACTGGGTGGGCGTTAAGGAGGAAATCTATATTCTCGATCGCCGACGGTTGGCTAGCACGATGGAAATCCTTTGGGAACTGGCTTTTCTGTAAGAAGCTGCGGGCATCCTCCTTCGACAATACCCTGTTCTCCTTGATCCGTCCATCCACGAAGAAGTTGATCATGAATGTTGCCTCCCCGTAGGCAGTAAAGTACCGCGGCATGATCAGGCTGAATGTTGGGTTGTTCTGGATCGACTCCTGGATTCGTTTGTACCTGAACTCGGAGGCGACCGTCCAGTTGTACTTGCCATCACCATACTTGTCCATGTACATTGTCAACTATGGGCGGTTGTAGCGTCAGCAACGAATCCAATGGGACTAGGTATCCACGCATACCTCATCGAACAGCGTCTCGTTGAAGCTGAAGTTGTCTCCCCAGTAGAAATCACCTGTGTGGGAGTGAGTACGAGGATTTCATGTATGAGATACGACTAAACTGACCTCGGGTCATGCTGGCATCACCCTCGAAGACAGAGTGGGTGTTGAGGCCACCAGCAATTGCTGGTGCAGGCGGGGGCGGGCCCGTCTCGGAAGTCTTACTTCCGATACTCAAGAGATCAGTGATGACATTCCCGTCTACGAGATGGGCTGCATAGACCACGAATCTTGCAAATCGGTTCTCCATATTGAAGCCTACAACATATCATTCACTGCTTAGTACTAGGTCTTCGCGGTGACCGTGATACATACCTTCCTGGATGGCACTGATGAGCTGCACTGGAGTCGCGATGCCATTGCGAGGAAGGTACTATGGACATTTGCGGTATTAGCACCAGCATGTCAGAACAGATAAGGATGCGTACCCCGTGGGATGCAAGGGTATTCAAACCGGGGCAGGGGCCTCGAATGTCTCCGGGCCTGGCGGGTTTCCATGGGTGCGCGGCGTCGTTGATAAGCTTGGTGCCGTTGTACTTGAGAGGGCCAGGAGGAGGTGCGGGCTCCTTGTGCTGGAGAGTTGGGATGATCTGGTCCAACTCCTCTCGTGGTATACCAGCCAAGGAACCATAGGCAGGAAACGCGGAGGCAGTAGAGGCAAGAGCAAGAGCAAGAGCGATGAAGTTGGTGAAGCTGATCATGGTGCAACTGGATGGAAGACTTGTTTTCCTTAGTCTCTTCTGCTGATAGACTCGAGGCTTTATAGGGTCCCGGCGGGGCTTTGCGCTACCTAAGTGGTCCATTTACAACAATTATTTTTGCAGTGTCAACGCTCAGGCTGACATATTCGACCATTCTCCATTTTTTCGTTTCAATCATTTGTTGGAGTCGCCGTATCTGGAAAACATTTAGCGCATATCTTCCAATACAATACTGCGTAGACTCACCCTGGCCAACCTTTGTCGAAGTCAAACGAGTATAAGGAAGCTGTGGACCAACGCCTTCGGTTGGCTTAACCGATCTCCCATGATATCGCAGATTGTGATCCCTTGCTTCTTTTCATTGTAATGATTGGCCTTTGGACTTGACATTGGGTCTTGGCCAATTTCCCTGTGTTATCTCCGAGCAATCACTCGATGGAACGCCACATGTATGTAACACAACGCAGAACCCTTTAATTCCCACTCCCGGCCGCCTAGATTTCATCTTCGTATCTCTTCGTATACAATGGAAAGCGTGTAATCATCTTACGAGAAACCCTGGGTCCCTTAAGGTCTCTCGATAATTCCCAGGTATGATATGTATTTCATAGCAAAAGTTATCATACAAGGAAAATTGACGCTTAGTCCTCCGTGCCAATGGTATTTTGAAAGTCTTTTGAGGTGCGATAAGTAAGAAACCTCTGAGAGTATGTATAAGGGAGTCAGACATACCTCCACATACCTCAGATAAAACATACATACCTCGAATTTGCGGATCAGGGGCAATTCTGATGCATATTCAAGCCTCAGGGACCTATACCAACTCAGATCGAGGCATGGGCTGTCCTTCCCAGTGGTGCACTCAGCCCCGGTGACGTGAAATATTACTCTACCCAGACTTGAATTGTTTCGCTTCTTTAAGTTCGAGATTCCGATAGACGATAACTTGCTTTCAGGATCTCTTAAACAGTTCTTTGTGCACTCGACTTTGACGTACACGCTTTGTTGCCGCTCAAAGGGGCCATTACGAAAACATGATAGTCTCCCTCAGTGGTGTACCCCCGCTTGTTTTTCGGGGAGCCGCTGTGTGTGAACACGATTCACTGCCTACTGCCTCCCCAACCCAGCCAAGGATTTGTTTGCCCTTAGTAGAATAAGCGCAATACCCTCTCCGCTCGGCAGTCCCTATGATGAGCACTTCCAAGAAGCACAGGCTTCAGTGGGCATACGACTAAGCCGCCACCTCGAACGGGGAGGTGGGGGTCAATCGGAGTCCCACACTGGCCACTACGAAGCAGACAAGCGCAACGCAATCCCCCTGGAGGTGGAAATGGATACCCAGCACTCAGGTGCGCCAAGCGGGACGAATGACCTAACGTCCTTAGGGGCATTCTTCCCTTGCTCTACCAAGAAATAGGGAGAGAATAAGAAGGAGCACATTGGAATGCACGTCAAATCCGTTTTTGTATGTTCTAAACCCAGAGTTAAACGTTAATCCCTGGTTCAGAGCTCTCAACAGTTCATAACTACGTGCCTAGGGACACGAGGGAACAATGGGTCCATCAGCTGATCAGGTCTCAATGACTGAGGAACTTCTTTTCCAGGAAGGGAACTGAGAATATATCCAGACAACATCCTGGTTCGAAGCCTGTTAGGAACAACTCTCCGGACCTTACTAACTTGGTAGGTGACTGATTCGTTCTTCTCCCGCCTGTACCGCGGCATTGCTCCTCTTCTAGTACTACCATGGCGTTCAAAATCGCTAGTACCGCATTTGTCAACTCTCTTGTGCCCGCACCCTTAGGTCTATGTAGCCCTTACAAAATATCACCTGTGCAACCCAAATACGTACCGTTTACCCAGCCGCTCCGATTTATTTTCCATTAGTTTTGTTCGGTTGTGATTGTATCTTCGATTACCGCGCCGTACTTTGTGGAAAAATTACAAAGTATTGACGGTGACATTTACCGGTCCTCCAAACAACCATAGTGTAGTCCGGAAGTTGTTGTGTAGTAGCTGAATTTGAACGTCTTCACCCTAATAATAGTACAGGTGCATATATGTTCGCATCGGGACGCTTGTGATAAGGATCCATTCTCTGTTTTGCGTTAATGGAACCAAGGATCGGCTCATGCTTCTGGGCTCCAGGTACGCTACCGTTAATGTTGGTCAGATGAGGGAGGGTATCCAAAGTTGTCGTACATAGGTGTCATCCATGCCAGAGAAAGTCAGTACGTAACGTAACAAAAACTCTGACTTTTCTGGCTGACAATTGCAAGAACTCAGGTCAGGTTGAGGTTCGTCATAGCCTGGGCCGATTCAGATTCTTATCGTTGACCGTAGTGAGATCATCGGCAACTTTGCCTGAGAATACCTACTCGCGTCTTACTGTCAATATTCAGCTTCCTTGACTTGGCACGTCCTGAATAAGTCTACTCTCGTGCTTGTTCTCTTTTGCGCGGCTACCTCATGCAGTAAGCCAAAGCCTTCAGTGATGGAGCAGCTGATATAGTACTCAGGTAAAGAAGAAACGTGAAGATAACAATCAAACAAGCGGTCTGCCCAAAATATACTTGAGAGTGAAGGATGCAAATCAAACTTGTCATCCAATGGGAAGCGTGAGATGAGTGGTGCACCATGATGTCAGTGACAAGTCCACCGGTGCAGAGGAGGTAAATTGTGTGTGCTGTGGAGCGGGCTACTCCCTTGACATCCACCAGTTCCCGAGTTATGTTCCCCGCGATATTATTGTTAAACCGACGCTCGATCGCTCGCCTAAACCTCGGATGTCAATAGGGTCATGGGGGCCATTTGTCTAGTAGTGGCGTCATGGTTTAAGGGAAGAAGAGACACATACTCCCACTGTTGGTCTGCCACACCAGGAAGACCAGATTTGTAGTAAATAGGCTAAATATTGCCGTACGGGGTCAGAGTTTGCGCTTGAAATCCTTGAGCGACGATCGTCATGTCTCTATCATGTTTTTGACCATCCATAGATCCTGCTAAATCGCCCACAGATCCCATGAACACTCGGACTTGATAATGGACAGGTTCTGAGACTACCGGAGCTCTCACTTGGTCAACCTTTAGTGCCACTGCCCACTGAAAGTGACTCAAATCAATATCATATCGCCCCGGGCTAGTGACGGAGGTCATAGCAAAGGCCATAAGTTGATGTATTATTTTTGTGTATTCAAGGACCCGAGCACACCTATGTTATTAATCAGTGGTATGTTTTACGAACGGCGTGTGTTGAGCACCATGCCATCAATCAACGCGTCATTCGCATTTATGCTTGGGAGAGATGATATTGCTAGATGTCCCTCTCGGCGGCGTTTCCTTTCCAGTCGTTCTTTGTATGGACAGGCTCGAGTGGCGAGTCGTGGACGCCGTTTGCACCGGGTCTTCCCATCTCATCAGTCTCTATCGTTCCCCTTGCTTGGCGCTCCAGCATTTCCGCGCTTGTATAATCGCGTGGACTAGTTCAACTAGGGGTTGCCCCTGTTCCTGCTCTCATCCTGCTGATTCTTTTCGCTACTACTAACCGCTGCTTCCACTTTGTAGTAGTCCTTTACGTGACTTGCTGGGGCAACGCTATCCTTCGGATTGCTATATGCGCTCTCCTGGCTATTTTTTTCTCTAGAGTTCACACAAGTGTTTAGTTCCCTATTCACCCGCGGGGCTATTCATCATTTTTAGGCTCGTACGCGTGTGCTTTCTCAAATCTCAACTCGGTTCCTAAATCTTCGCTGGATTCAGATAGAAACTGCAGATAGCTTTTATCCGGCATAGTTCGGCATGCCTACACAATGTAAGACACGATATTGGATGACTTTCCACGGGATTTAGGATCCTAGATTAAATCCTAAATCTTACGTTGTCAAAGCAGTGTGGCGTTTTAGTTTATGATCCTAGACCATGGACATGCCCTGCACTAAATTTAACTGGCCATAGTATTTCGTAGACGACTGCCTTTGGAAATGCGTTCTCCTTTCATTCCTATCGCGATAATATGTGACTTTAATGACAATTTGCTTGATTTGAGGGCAAACCGCACGTGCCTTGATGTCCCGTTGTTCAGTTCCGTCCTCAAGTATGGTTTCCAAGCAGAATGGGATTAAAATCCAATACCATGACGAGAGGTCACTTGCAGTGCCCAACCACATCTGTGGCACTCACTGGAAGTATCAGGGGCTCATGGCTTTTCTCTTCATTTCCTTGCACATTGACAATACACTGACTCTATCTACTGTATCCTGTTATATCTCTTTTCACTCCAAATGATATCTAGTGGGATTTTTGAATAGTCATGGGCAATCAAGGCGACGACATAGGGTGAGGGGAAGCAGTAGGGAAACACGTGACCCACCGGGCTCTGAAATTTGTGTTTAGACTGATAACTCCGCTCTAGCAAGGGGGTAAGGAGGGTCTTGCTAGATTCAAAGTTTAGAACAGGGTCTATTTTGAGATCCGCTGTCGCCATCACGAGATTGACAGCTCGGCAGGTCCGGCTTATGGCATTTTGGCAGTTTAGAAATATAATCTGTGTTTCTAAATCTCATGGAAAGTCATCCAGTCATCCATTAAGCGGACGAACGTAATTTCAGGTATAATCTCTGGGGATTGATTGATCGACATGGATTGTCGTTTTGCGTTCGGCGTGATCTCGGCTTTGGTAGAGACCCGCCGGTAGTCGGTTCGAGTGTCGGTGTGTCAGGAAGGTCCTTGTAGTTCCACAAAACTAGACCTTCGTCTTCAAAGAAGTGACAGAGGAGGGTAACTATAGGAAAGTCTTTGACTCTTCGTCGATCA
>MU151288.1:16700-50984 GCA_015584085.1 Macrolepiota fuliginosa MF-IS2
GTTGGAACTTATTATGTTTCCTCTCAACAACTCGGCAACGTGGCATGTGGATCTTCGTTTGACTCCTTGATGGGCTAGCCTTTTGATATTTGCTTATAACCCGGAGTTATACCGCCGCCCACCTAATTGTTCTTGTAATCACTCGTCTTTATTCTTTTTATCTACTTGCTGATACCAAAACTAAATGCAGGTTTACCGACAATAAGCTTCCTGACACCGGATTTCACACACAAGGTCGGGATCATTACTCGAGTTATGCAGCCTTTTGTTCACTGGTGAGATTTCCCAAGGATCTAGATCACCCAACGCATATATTCAGACCGACTTCTTCTGCGTGTAGCCTGAATGACTCGCGACTATCGTTGCCGATGACAATAACGATACAATAACAACAGCAACGACAATAATGGAAATGAAGAATAATTGCACATCTAGACCTTGACGCTTGTTCCCGCTACATCTACCACTCCCAACCTCCGTAAGTGTATGTTTCCCTCTACACGAGTAACATCGCCTCATCCGTGGCGAGTCTGACATGTGGCCCAACTCTCCTACTTGTACTCATAAGCTGTTCTTGAATAACATGTATCACTCAGGTTACCGGCCCGCCACGAAGGCAAATATCCTTTCTCAGAGAAATTTTATTGTCTCCCCAGAGCATTTCTGACAACGTTTTGCATGGTTTTAAACTGATGCGCTTAGTCATGAACGTAGTGATTCGCCACAATATGTTCATATTTCATAAATATCCATACTCATACTAACAACAGCAAGACTTGACCACCAACCGCAGGTATCACATATGAAACTCGTTCACCCGCCTACTCACCACTCAAACAGGTTTGTTGGACACTTGGCCTTAGCCATGGGACAAGTTACGAGCATTTGGCCAGACGACACCGTTGTTGGGTATGTATAGATTAGCACCTGCCATGGCGGCTGCTTACACCCACTTTTGCTAGATTCATGGGCCGCCCGGGATCGGGAAAGAGTTATGTGAATATGTTTGTTGGCTATCTAACATAGACCGATACTCACCACGTACACTTAGTTCATAGATCTTCTCGCTGACCAACATGGTCGGCACAGTAGGAATACGCTCAAGTCCGTTACAGGTCAAGTGGAGGTTATCTGTGTCCACCACCACAAGTGTGGTCGGATCGTTTTGGTCGAATTTCCAGGCTTCGGTGATCCTGCCAGACCCGACCTGGAGGTCCTCAAGACGACTAGTAATTGGCTAAGAACGGCGTGAGTCATTCCAGGTGTATATTTAATGGCTAAACAAAGTCGTGTAGGTACGAAAGGAAAATAAACCTCGGCGGAATAATCTACCTCCACCCCATCACTGACATCCTCATGACCGAATTACAACGGAAGAATCTAGAACTGTTTGATGCGCTATGTGGAGATGTGGCAATGTCTCGGGCTCTCATTGTTATGACTATGTGGCAGACGATCGACCAGGATGTTAGTGCTGCAAGAGGGGACGTACTCAGGGATAGTTTTTTTAAGTCATTTATTGATAGGGGGGCGACGTTGAGTCACCTTGGACATGGCAGTCCAGAAGAGGTGTGGCATATTATCGAAATACTTCTTGGAGCGATAAACAAACGAGCGGTACTCCGGATACAAAAAGAGTTGGTTGACTGCCACAGAAGCCTCCACGAGACCACGGCTTACAGGAGACTGTACGCCAAGCTCCAGCAGGACTCCACCGATCAAAATGAATCCGTGAGGATCCTGCTTGCCCAGCACCAGAACACAAGCAATGTGACACCGACGAACGAATTGAAGGGAGGATACCAGCGGATACAACAGCAACCTATAAGAACGCTTGAACAGGTAAACCACCTGAAGACGACATACACAGGGCCGAAGGTAACCTCTACTTTTGGAAGGACAACCCATGCAGTAGGCCCCCCTTTAACCGGACCAGGCCCCTTCCAGTCCTTCCCTCAGAAACCCACCTACTTATATGGGGAACAAGGTGTACCACGGATCCACTTGCCATACCCAGGCCACCGTTCACAAGAGATTCCTTTCCCGTATAGCCAAATGCAAGAGACCCGCACGAAGGTTCAGCCGCCAGAGCATAAGGTCAGTGGTACTGGTCAGGGCAACATTGCAAGTTCAAGTGCCCGCCAGTATCAAGGTTTAGGCCCAGACCCACCCGTCCTCCTGAGAACGCTTGCGCTCGTGTTGCGAACTCCTGAAATGCGAAAGGCATTGGAGGGACTCAAAGGCCGTGACGCACAACTGATGATTGACTATATTCACTCGGTGAGGATTCTGCTATAGCTACTTGTTTTGCATAGCCAACGTCGATGCTTTAATGCAGGTTCTTCTAAAACCCGATCTCCCGGACCCCTTCCTGAGAGAGCCAAGCTGCATTGCATTGTACGGGCTTTGTTCGGCTTCCATGCTCTACCCGCACTGTTATGTGTTGAAATGTATTGTGAAACCCAAATTAGCTGAAGCTAGTACATGGTTCGGCGACATCTACAAGGCACATCACAAGAACAAAACCCTCTGTTTGAAGGTGGTTCATCTACGCCAGAAAACAGGGAAGTCAGAATCGGAACACATACTTCAGGTCCATTTCTAGTATTCTTTTCTTGCGACCCATAAAACTTATTTCGATGGTGCTAGAGTTATGCAAAAGAGGTAATGGTGTGGGCGGAACTTCATCACCCCAATGTACTCCCTTTCTATGGTATCTTTTACCTTAACAAAAGGCGTGAACGAGTTTGCGTCGTGTCTCGCTGGATGGACCGCGGTGATCTTCTCACATACCTCAAGTATAATCCTTCTATCCCTCGGACACCTTTTGTCGGTACTCTTCATTCCTTACACTCCGCCCCTCCTGATCAACTCTTTGCTCCAGATCCATGACATTGCCGGTGGTCTGGAGTATTTGCATCGCAAAGGCATGGTGCATGGTGATCTGAAAGGGGTATTATTATTCCTTCTGCTTGTTATATCGGTGCTCAATGTAATGCGATGTAGGCAAACGTCTTGGTCAACGATTCCGGGAGGGCCTGTATCATAGGATTTGGGCTCACCTCGATTCACCAAAAGTTGGGGTATTCACGTCGAGAGATGGCAGACGGCGGACGCCTACCCCGCTGGACGGCCCCTGAACTGCTGGATGGAAGGGCTAATGGTGTGACTGAACGAAGTGATGTATGGGCGTTCGGATGCGTTTGCTACGAGGTAGGATCACCCAATATGCTTCCGGCTCAAAATACCAACTTATCGCGGTTAGATTTTTACAGGGGAGGTGCCATTCCGGAGGTGCAGCACAGACGCACAGATTATACAACAGCTGTCCATGGGTACCTCCCCATTTGGAACAGCTCGACCGTCTCAAATTGACAGTGATATGTGGATGGTGATGGAGCGCTGCTGTGCACGAGAGCCTAAGAGCCGCCCCCCGGGGTTTGGGCCAATACTGGAAAGACTAAAAGGATCTTCTGCCCCAGACCCCGACGAGGGTCCCGTCGGAGCTAACCCCGAGGGATTGCAATTTCAGAATGAGATAAGGAAGAGACAGGATGTCTTGATTGAGTTAGGAAGGATTGAGGAGATATTCAACAGCATTCGCTGGCCGGATTCATTACCCCTCACTACTACTTAGATCCAGAAGACTTACAGGTTCAAGCCTTCCCTTTGATTCCCTTTAATGTATGCTGTCCGTTATGATATACACTACATTCGAGTGACTTGAATCGGTCCAATTTGTATGCGCCGTCGTCAAAGACATGTAAAGAAAGACATCTCATGGACCTGAATTGGCAATGGGACCTTCAGTAGCACATACATTTACTTTGAGAAAGCGCCGGTAGCTAGTAAACACACCTGAGCACGACCATGCTTCAAAGATCCTCAAATCACCAAGGGTAAGATGCGAAGTGAACAGGGAGCTCAAGGCGGCCTCGAAAGGTGTCACCAAACAACACAAGTACGTGATAGCATCACCACCCCCTTTTGGCCTTGCTTACTTATACCACCTCTGGCTTCGATAACCTTCCTGAGCACTGGTTGGGGTTGTCAATCCAGAGAAGTATAAGAGGCATCATTCTTCCATTCTTGTCATCAACACCCTTCATCATACGTTCGATAAGCGGCTGATAGGGGCAATCGCATATTCGTCTCATGTGATTATCCATTATGTACCCCGCGGACTGCATCCATTATTCTTCCAACCCCATATACTACCTTATTCATGTAGATAACGCTCCTGCCTATTTCCAGGTTTTGTGTAGGCTTACCGACGATAATGAGGTGCTTGACACCGATTTCAAATTCTGTTGGAACCGTGGCTTAAGCCGTAGAACTTCTCGTTCAATTGTGATTTCAACCGGACCTGCGCCTTCATATTCCTGTGCTGATGTACTCACGGAGCTCCTTTTGTACCTTGAACGATCTCATGACTGGCGGCGATCAAGGCGGAGAAGACGACGCAGAATAACTGTAGATTTGGGGTTTCGTCTACATTATCTACTATCGTTTTGTGCACGCATATTCTTTTTTGTGGCCTTATCAGCACTAGAGGCCTTTAACTCCAGATCTTAATCCTCATTAGCTTCCGCAGAGCATCTGCAAGTCGTTGCTATGTTGTTCACACTTGACTACTGAAGCTATTTTTGGATCACATGCCTCGTGCATGGAGTGGGAGTGACGTCA
This sequence comes from Macrolepiota fuliginosa MF-IS2, assembly GCA_015584085.1. Taxonomy (NCBI): domain Eukaryota; kingdom Fungi; phylum Basidiomycota; class Agaricomycetes; order Agaricales; family Agaricaceae; genus Macrolepiota; species Macrolepiota fuliginosa. The sequence continues at coordinate 21,387 of MU151288.1, forward strand.
AAGGACCTTTCTCAGCGGAACATCTGAGTTCCTCAACCGCTATAAATCTCCTGCTGGGTCTTGCGCCCATAACAATCTCTTCTTCCTTTACCTTACTCCCCACCCAAGCTTCACCAGCTTACCACACACAAGAGATTCGTCTACTCGTGCCAAAGGCATCTTAGATCAGTATGAATCGCGGCTTTAACATTAGCTTTCAAAGTGCGTGTATGTCGGTATATGAGTATCAATCAGATAATAATTTTATCGTCGCAGAGAAGTGTATTGTTGTTACGGGCGGGAATCGTGGGATAGGTTATGCTTTTACTAGAGCTGTTGCAGCTGCTGGCGCGAATGTTGCTGTCATTTACAGGTAAGCGCGCTACTTCCATGCACACATACCTTGGTTATATTATGGTTCTGACAAGTATGTTTTCTGGTGCACAGGAGCTCTTCTAACGCTGAGGAGGTAACTGAACGCATTGGCAAGGAATTTGGGGTCAAAACCAAGGTGAGTGACTGTGTGCGGCAATATGACGTCAGTAAAGCTGATTTCATTTAATGTAGGCGTACAAGTGTGATGTATCTGACACAGACTTGGTGATCAAGACCATGAAGCAGATCGACGAGGAGCTTGGCCCTATCACTGGGCTCATTGCCGTACGTTGCCTATTCTCGTGTTTGCATATTTACTGAGATCGCTCCCCCAGAATGCCGGCGTCTCTGTCGTGAAACCCGCTCTCGAGCTAACCCATGACGATTTCAAGTATGTGTATGATGTAAACGTCTTTGGTGTGTTCAACACTTGCCGTGCAGTTGCGAAGTAAGAGGCCACACTTTCTTCTTCTTTCTCCTCGATTCACCCATCCTTTACAGGCTCTGGATTGGCAGGAAGCAGTCCGGATCCATCGTCATCACCTCCTCAATGAGCTCACAGATCATCAACCAGACCGCTCAGAACACTGCGCTCACCCAGGTTTTCTACAATTCGTCCAAGGGTGCTGTTTCCAATCTCGCCAAGGGTCTTGCTGCAGAATGGGCGCCCCATGGCATTCGAGTAAACGCTCTTTCTCCGGGTTACGGTACGCGCTTCCCCCGGTGTCGAATGATATCTACTAAGTACCATTGCAGTTAACACTGATCAGACTGCTGGTATGGATAAATCTATCCGGGACCACCAGGCTCACAACATTCCTCTCCGTCGCTTCGCTGAGGTTAGTTTTCGATATTTCTTAGGTGCTTTTTTTTTTATCTAACCTCCAAAATAGCCTCATGAAATGACGGGCCAAGCAATTCTTTTGCTTTCCGACCACGCGTCCTATATGACTGGTGGAGAGTATTTCGTTGATGGGTGCGTCTCACGCTACTTGTTATTCCATATTGTTTCCATTACTAACAATACTCAGTGGACAGCTCATTTGGTGATGTGTCTTTTCCGTATTCTGAATGTAACATACGAGCAAAGCCTCCAACAAACACGCAATGTACCTTTGTCCGTAAGCGCATGGTGAACGGAAGTCCGATATACGTTTACAACTTCGACGCGTCTACGCCTGGGGGAACCCACGGACCCTCTCTAACCTTGATATCATCCGATACATGGGTCTTTCTTCTTCCGATAGCCTTGCGTTTACGTTCACGAGCCCCCGATCGATTTCTCCTATGTCGAGGCGCTTTACCGTCTTCTCTCTTCCACTCCTGTCTTTTGCCCCCATGTTTCAGTCTCTGGTAGGAACTTGAGATCTCTGAGAAGTCACAAAAGTCCACCTCAACCTACCTCACTTCTCCATTCGTATGCGACAGTTGCGAGTAGATGGATGAACGACAAGCACAATGTGAGCCTCGTAGCCACATGCAACGTTTCATCGACCCTTCCATGGCTGAGTGTGTCGATAAAGAGGAACATGGTCCCATCGTTGGGGAGGGAATCGAAAGGTAGTAAAAAAATTGGATACATGATATGAAGGATGGTAAGTTGGGCTTTTGAAGCCGGTTGGAGGCTGACACCCTAGAGGACCGGATAAAGTTATTATTGGAAAACCATCGCTTGCATAATAACATCACAGTAGCACTACAAGCTGACAGGTATTTTTGCGAGACTAGTCTTAGAAGAATATGCTCGAATATGATCGACTAGAAGTGTGCCGAGGCCAAGAAAAGACGTGCTAAACTCGAGTCTAGTACGCATACGTAAATACTTGTGTCGTGATATTTTTTGAAACACGAAGGGTATGAATCCATGCGGGTGTTGGATTGGCGCTTCATATCATAATCCTTTCACGCATCATACCCACAATTGTTCCAGGCCTTTTGTTTTTCTTTTAAATACACCTTACTATAGAGTTCTCGTGTGCTATTCGAGATACTGAAAGAGACCTTTGGCTATTCTTTCAGTCTACTCGTTATATGTATGGCACACGGGAAGCGCGAATAACGACTCCATCCGTCACTAGCTTGGCGCCTCTTCCTGGCAGCGCCATGAAGTTGGGCCCAGTCGGACCCCGATCGGACCTAGTGGATTGCGTAACATATATTCAGATTTATTTGTTTCTGTGTCTATCATTCTCCACAGTGGAGTTGACCGTCGGTTGGCCACCACACTTTGGGTTTGTACTACCATGCTTTTCGCGAACATATTTGAGGCGCCGCAACACTCACTACCTGGAAACCCTTTCATCCCGACATCCAATGAGTTTTCGGCCTATGAGAAGTGCCTTTTGATTGAACAATGTTTTGATTGGGGGATAGACTCATTTGAGTATGTGTTTCAAACACCACCCCGGGTTGTTGGCCGGGTTCTGGGTTTTGGTCTTCTACATGCACCCACCGAGACGGGACAGCAACATCTGGTGGCAGAAATCAATGATTGCGCTTATAGTATGGAGCTTATGGCTGCTCTTGCTCACGTGTATATTCATGGCCTCATCCGTGTCTGTGAGTGTCTGAGAAGTTTCCTAGTTCTGTCAAGTGCGTTTCTGAGTAGCTGCAGTCTACAACCCGGAGGGTTATACATCAGTTATTTCAGAAACGGAAAGTTCCGAAGGATCGTACAGAGAAACTGCAACCACCTTCGAGGAATTGCTGACCGAGTTGAAAGATCAACCTGAGCGGTTGAGGGATTTGGTTTGTTCGCCCGTTCCCAAATTTATATGGTATTAAAAAGATTTCAGCTACTGGAACGTGACAGACACCGCTGTGTTCTTAGTGATAAACTGGATGATTATGCAGTGCTTGGGAGAAGAGTATCACCCTCTCCCGGTGATCAGTTTTGTACCACATTGGTTGTTCCTGTCATTATGCAGTTGCATACTACCAAGGTCAATGGCATTAGTGAGGCGGCCCGTTCAAAGGTATGTTCTTTACAGTCCCACCTCAAACTAGGAGCACCGACTGACCTCAAAAGTTCACCTGGGCTGCAACGACCACCACGATTATACAGCATCTTGGTGGCCTTGATATACAGGCCCTACTTGGTGAAAAGGTCCTCCTGTTGAAACTCGGATACAATAACCGGGCAATCTAAGAAATGCCCGGACATTTTATTGTTCGTAGGTCTTATTGTTTTTCTCACTTAATTAAATACAGTAGAATACTCTCTCGTATTCCCCGCTGTTTTGCCCCCAATATACTCGTAGTATCGTCCTCTCACACCTCCACAATCCTTTGAATACATTCACAGGGGGGGTGGGGGAGTGTGCCTTATTTGGCAAGTTAAAGATCTGGCTTGAGGAGACAAAGGTATTATAAGCATCTGGTGGCTAGTGTTCCCCTGTCTTACCACCGCTATCAGGATGCCCAGGGTCAGGTCATACCCAATACATATAATCCTCAGCACTTTTGGGGTGATGGATGGATTCTGAGATTCGGGCTCGGATCTCAAGTTACCCACCACGAGATTGTCAAGAATGGCATCACTATCCCTCGTCCTCACCCTCAGCTATTGAAACTTCATGCATCTTGTGCCCAGGTTGGTCGAATGTCGGGTGCTGTGGAAATCTTGGAATATCTTTTTGGACGTACAGAAGACATGCCGTTGACTTTGGGTTCAGAAAATATGGCAATGAACCCGAAAGGTGCAAGGGAGCTAACAAGGGTTCTTATGAGGGAGAAGTTGGTGGTGCCTTCGCACCCCATTTTGACATAGATATCTTCACTTTTCCTGGAGTTTGCGTTCGCAATACTTTCAGGGCTTGGCACTATACATTGGGCGTTTGTTAGGACCAAAATATTTATAGCCATGTATTATTAATTTTCCCTGCCGAAATAACACTAATCGAGTATACGACTGCAACATCTTCACAAGCAAGGCCTATCTCCGCTAAGTTGAATAGTACGACATCACTTAACCCCTTCATTGCGTCTCTGCCCTCCTCAAACTCAAATCCTCCCAAATTGCAAATACCCTAAACGCTGTCCTGATCAGCCCTGACGACCTTCTCAATGTTAAATGACACGAAGAGATCACATCCAAGAACATCAAAAAATAGTGGAAGGTCTTCAATGTGATCACCCCGATCTCCGTCAGAGATTGCTTTGATGCTAGCGAGCCGGGGGAATAAGATGGTTAGGTTCCAGGTAAGGGCCTGTCTCTCTTGAGAGTTTATCCTTCGGGTTGGAGGATCGCGGAGGGTGTGATCGTTAATGGATGGAGGCTGAGCGCTGGGTGGTAAGTAGAGGCTATGGAGGGAAGCCGCACACGGTAGCGCCTCATAGAATTGGAAGAGAACCAAATGCCCCCCTTTCAGGGTGACTTTGTTCTGAAGGGATGTTCCAGTAACCGAATTCCATGTATCATCCTCGCCTGGCTATGTGCCGTTAATGAGATAGTAGGAGAGGCAGAAGACACGAGCTACACCGGGGAGCGTTTTGTGATTGTGCCAGCCGTAGATCTCGCGCTCCTGTTGGAAGTGCTTTGATACCTCGCGCCAAATGTCATCGGTCAACACCACCGTAGATAAAAGGAGGTATTACGCGGGGGCCTGAGGCACTATACCCTGCTTCCGCTTCCGCTTTTGAGGGTCAGGGAGGGCCAAGAAGGCGCTTGAATAGCGGTCCCGAGAAACCCCAGCTCTCAAATGCTTTTTGGGATTTGAGTCCCGAAGGTTGTCGCGAGCTAAAGACGGCATATAAATTCCAGCGATGATATTTGAAGCCACGATGTTTCCTCCAGAAGGTGATCCGCTTATCGAAAGGTACAGGAGAGAATTCTACCGAAGGCGACGTCATGGAAAGTATAAGTAACGCACGTTGACAAAGAGAGCCGTGAGAGACGAAACTGATTGGAGAACCAGCAACTCGGAGAAACGTTGCCGGGAGGCATGAGAATGTGACAGGTCACAGGAATACTAGAAAATCACATTTGATATTTATTGACGTGCCACATCCTCCATATCTCTTTGTGGGACGGAGACTCTAGGTTCGTGTTTCGCTTTCAGCGGCATGTTTCTAGCACAAAACTCATGCTTCTAGCTGATGATTAGGCGCTGTGACGAGTGACATTGCCACGCCAAATGACATGGAGGCGACAACGAACATGCACAGACGCAAGTCCAGCAAGGACCTTGAGGACGAAGAAACGATTTTTCCAATAATGCCCACAGTAAACGATCCCAGACCCACAATCGTCCTTGCACCAGTACCCCCAGGCGACCGCTCCCAACCAGCTCACTCGCGGAGCACATCCATTGCCGGTCCTTCGTCCTTCAGTCCTGGATTGGCTCCTGTCCCAGCATCAGCTGGCCCGTACCGAACCACGTTTAATGGTATTCCAAATGGTCGACCCTTAAATGGTTTTAATGGGCTAAATGCACCTGCGTCCGCCTCGCCTTTTAAAACGACATTCGGCCACAATCACGGTCGAACTCGGTCGGTTTCTGGACCTTTTGTACCACCACAACCGTCCCCTCTGGCATCCTCCTTTCCTTTAAGCCCACAGACACCACCATCATCATCGTCTTCTACGATGAACACACTGCCCCTTCCTCCACAACTCACCGCTTCTAAATCACTACCCTCTGACGGTACATCTTCGTTGACGCTCAACGACGCACCGTCTACCTCTCCCAAACAGAGTCGCAGGCATACCCGACTACACTCTCGTAATCTATCTATCTTCTTTCCCCGTCCTGGCTCCCTACCAACTTCCAGCATCGCTGAGGACGGGTCTCAGGAGCTCGAATTGGGACACGACATCGAAGCGCCTACTAGCTCCATCCCAACCGCCAATTCGAGCGTTCAATTTCCCCGTTCACAATCAATGTCAAACGGACATGCACCCCCCACACCCCTCGGTGTTGGTTTCACTTTCGGTGGCAGGCCACCAGCGTCTTCTACTCCTACCCCTCCTACGATGGGTGGATTCTCCGATTCCGATCCCAGTTCTGCGTCAACAACGAAATCGAGGAGGGGACATCATCATAAACATTCCATGTCTCATAGTTTCTTTTCGTTCCTTGAACCTGGGGCTACCGGTGTCCGACCCAATGGAGTCCCATTGACATCGCCAGCCGCCACGGAGGAGCTGCATACTCAGCCGACGCCGATACCCGTTTCCCCGTGGACGCCTACACCAGCTCTACCAACGACGCCATCAGCTTCGGGTTCACTTCATGAAGATGGCGATGGCGCTGAAGGCCTATCAATGGGGCCTGCGATTGGCGCATTAGGCCAGTTCCTTGTGGGGGCATGGTTGTGGGTTTGTGGACAGCGGATCGGGTCATTGAGTTGCACTGGGATTGGCTATTGGGTTGTGTTTGATGCGTTTGGTGTTGGCGTCGAAAAGGTCTTACCGGGGTGGTTGAACTCGAAGAAGGATGAATTGATGAATGCTAGGGAGAGGGAGAGGGATGCGCTGAGGCGGCCGTATGGGTGAGTCTTAGAGGTTTTCATCTTAAGATGGTGTCCTGATAATTTTCTTAGAAACAAACGCGTCCTCACTGTCCTCATGTTCGCACAAGCCGTGTATTTGCTGTTCTCGGCCGTCTATGTTTGCAAGGAGACGATAGAGCATGTTCTCCTCACAGCTGGTGAGGGGCACCATCACCACCCTGGCGAGGATGATGACTGGATTGGGTGAGTAGTGTGGTATCTTGGACAAGCAGACTATCTGACAACAAGGCTCCTAGCATTGAATTCCCCCCGCTCATGACACTCTTTACTTTCTGTTCGATAATCGCAACCGCTCTTTTATACAACAACCATGTCAAATTGATTGATGGTAAATTCATCTTTTTTTTTCTCGTTTAGACCTTCATATTGACAAATCCGTTTACAGTAACAGGGAACAGGATACCCACCCCTTTCGCGTTCATCCGCTCGCTCATTCAATCCTCACGTACACACCATGCATACATGAATAATACCCCTTCGTCATCTAATACTCCCCTATCTAACCTCCTTTCCAACCCATACATCACGAGCCCGCTGTTATTTTGTGTAGCGATGTTTGGCATTGCTGTGTTCGTGCCCCCGTGAGTCGTGTCAAGTCCCCCCCTTTCCGTTCATGATGACTAACGCATTGTTGGACCTGACAGGACGCAGCATCGCCCCGCCGATTTAGTCCTGGCAACCTTTATTGCACTCGTGACATTCAAGGTGTCGTATCGTGCATGTGTCGTGCTTGGGACTGTGCTCTTGCAAACATCGCCAGGGAGAGGATTGCCAAGTGGTAAAATGGAGGCATTCTTACGCGTCATGCGCGAGGTACGTTCTTCCTTCTCCCTACATCCTCGTCGTGAACTCAGCGATACTCATACATATGGTTTTCAGGTCGAACGTCATCCAAACGTCCTCCACCTTCCCGCACCACATATTTGGCAACTTACCCCTTCGTCAGCGCGCAGTGGAAAAGACGAAGCAGGCGAAACGCTTATTGTTACGCTGCAGCTCCATGTCAGAGAGGATCTGGGTGATGATGAGATGTTGAAGTTAACACAGTGGACTTGGGAGCGTGTCATTCGGGCATTGGGTGGTGGTGGTAGTGGGATGAATGGAAAATTGGGTATGGTGAATGGTGATGTTGGGAAGGGCGCGAAGGGTGGTGTGGAGGTTACAGTTGGTGTTGTGCGTGGGTGAAATTCGGGAGAGGTAAACTATATTTTTTGTGATATTTTCCATTGGTAGTTTTGGTTTTTTTCCGCGTTTGATAGTTATGGCGTGGGCGAGGCTGGTTTTGGTGGTGTAGTTGGATTTGGAAGTTTTGATGCGTAAATATATTGTCCCTGCGATATTTTGACTTGCTAATATTCTCTGCGAGGAGCGCGAGTGGTTGCGAATATCCACAGTTATTGAGCGCTGAACGCGAGTCGCCTCGATTGAATACTTGAATATCGGACAATGTTGGCCAGAGGCTGGACTCCGGGCCGTGAGCTTACCGATTACGGAAAGTGTCCCTTTATTCTCTTCTCGTACCTCAAGTTGCTATCTGTCCCCTATCCGGGTTTATCAACGTTATGAATGGCTATTCTCTACTGAATGTCGCAAACCTAGGCGCCCCGCTTTGAGCTAACATCGCAATAGCGTGACGTGTCTCAGGCTTTCAAGTTCGACCCCTATCATGGCTTGGCGACTTCACTGCAAGTAGAATGAATTCCCTTACTACGACGTACCTCGTCTTTCTCGTACTCAATTGCTCCGGTCACGCCACCTAGGCTAGTCGTATCGCCCGACCTCCTATGGCACGGCCCCCTTATCCCGATACCGCGCGCATATCCAGTCGCTAGCACCTATAACCCATTTCTCCCCTCCGTTTTAATTTATCTGCTGTCTCACGGAGGACCTCCTTTACTGCACAATTCGGCACTCTGCCTCGTTCTAACGCATCTGGTCTAAGTGACTACGATATCAGCTGACGGGTGGTCATCTCGTTACCAGTGGTAGGAAACACCCTATGCGTTGTATCTTGTACAACAGGTGGGGGGACTTGAGACAGCGTAGCACAAGAAGCGACACCTTTCGGGCACCTAGCGAATAACCTCAAAGTATGACCCCAGGGAATGAGAAATCATGCGACGGGGCATCATCAAGGATTTCAGGAGTCTTCCCAACATTCGTATAAAGTGCCCGTCCCTCTGAGAAGCATCATCCACCAAAGTGAATATCCTCGACATCACAATAACGCCCCCCTTCGACGACCCACAACGATTATGATGAATTTCAAGTCTTTTGTCAGTATTGTCGCTCTTGGTGTTTTAGCTAATGCTGCCCCGCATAAACGTCAATCCCCTGCTGTTATTACAACCTGCACTACGCCAAACACTGTAGCTTTGACCTTTGTAAGTCGCGGTCCTATTATAACTTTGCGAATGGCCCGGTTGACATCAATGCAGGATGATGGCCCATATAATTTCTCGTTCGTCCTGATTCCACGTGCCACCATCGTCCTTTAATAAACGGAATCTTCTACTTAGAGCTGAAATTATTCAAACGTTAAACGCAGCCGGCGCAAAGGGAACGTTCTTCTATAGTACGTTTATGACTGTTCATGCCTTCCACGAGACTGATGAACATCCGTCGCTTCGCAGATGGTAACAATTGTAGGTTTGATCACATATCGCCTTCGTACGAGCATATTTGAATCGTCCTCAAGATGGCTGTATTTACGACGAGGCAAATGTCGAAAGGATCCAGAATGCATTCGCAAGCGGTCATCAAGTCGCCTCTCATACCTGGAGCCACCCACACCTTCCGCAACTTTCACTTGATCAAGGTATATCTTCCATGCTGTTACATTATGATAGGATTATGTACCTATCTTGCTATAGTTCAGTTTGAAATGACTAGCACCCATGGTAAGCACCTCGAACTGCTCCAGCGCCAAACTAATCCTATCGATTGTAGAGGCATTGATCAAGATCACCGGAGCTGCACCTGCTTTCATGAGGCCACGTACGTGAATTGGTGCTTAACTTTGAACAGTGTATCTAGACCTTACTCCCGACCGTATAGCATATGGCGAATATAACGATAACGTTCTTTCTGTGGCTGCGTCCCTCAAAGAAACCGTCGTTACCTGGGACTTTGAGTACGTATCCTGTTTTAGCGCACTAGATTCGCTTTCTTCGTGTTTGACAATCCCCCAGCTCTGAGGACTCGCTTGGTGCTGCCCCCGATGTACAAGAAAGTCGATATGGCCAGCTTATCGGTCAGAAGCCTGGAACCATCCTTTCGCTCGAACATGAACCTCTTCGTAAGCCCTCTTGTTAGTTATTCCGGTTCTCTGATTTTTGCTTATACTGGCATGTCGTAGAAACCACCGCGTATGTCTTCATTTCGCCTTATATCGAACTTTATAATTCATTACCTCCGGATTTCTTAGCGAACAGGTTCTTCCGTTCCTCATTTCCAAACTGCAAGCTGCTGGTTACCAACTCGTCACGGTTGCCGAATGCCTTGGTGCGCAGCCATATCTCAGCACCGGGACCCCAGGAGTCCGTGATGTGCGGAATCTTCTCTTCTATCTATGACGATTGTGGCTAATGGGCCAATCTGCAGGCTACCTGGACTTGCGGTGCTTAAGCGATGTATTAGGACGCGAAATGCCTTGCCCCACGGATTCTGGAAGTTAATGGATGCTGTTACCGATATCGTTTTTCGTAGAATTCAGTAGGACACTATGCTTGAGATGGACAATAACATGATACTACTAGTGTTTCCGGTTTGTGCGTGGCGAGTCTGAGGAGCTGGCTGGTGACGCCAGGAATTTTTGTTTGTGGGGTTCCCGCTGGTCATCTAGTAATGGAGTCAGTTAATTGGATTTATATGAGGTTCAGGGTAATTGACAAATAAGGGCAGCGTAAGCGGATACCGGGCCTCCCTGATCCGGCGTCTCGGCGCCGCCGAGCAGGGATGACAATTGCGTCATCAGGGAACCAAGTTGAAGTTAAACATCATCGTTGTTGACTTGGAGCGCTCGAACGAAAGATATCATCTCCTATTGGTGTAAGTGGATTCACTAGGTCATTCTAGCCGTTCGCTGACTCGCCCTCCAGCTCCGGAATTACGAAAAGAGGTTTACCAGAATGAGGAGTTCTAGCGAAATGCAAACCGATCTGCATGACAAAATGTCTTGAATAGTAGACTCGGAGTCGACAACTATGAATAGAAATCGTAACTCACCTCAGGCTGATTCAGAGCTCAAACATTCATAAAGCTGCGGGTCAATGATACTTGGGTTTCCCGGAAACGATGGACAAAGAAGCACCCCTTTTTCCAGTCGACAAACAACCAGTCGCAGGCCCTTCCGGATTCAACTCGCATGAAGACAAATATCAACCCAGTTATCAAGCTGAGTCTTCCACCGCAGCCCGCCGCCAGGGTGTCCAAATATCACCAGTCTTGCCGATTCGCCGACCACACACTCACCATGGTGAAGAACAGGAGCGACAGCCTCAGCACACACTCCGACGAGCACATTCACATATATCTCTGGATTACTTCGATCCTGTGGGGTTTCGCAAGATATCAAGGGCGCTGAGCCGTATCTCTAATGGCGAGCCGTCGTCATCACTTTCACCGACTGAGTCAGAGGCGCCATCCGAGGAGTCAGAGGAAACGCTTAAGCCAGAGGAGCGTTTTGATTTCGAGAAAGCTGTTAAGACGTGGTTGCAAAAGTGCGTATCTTCAAGGTATCCCATGTTTGTTTACTGAGGTACCTTGAACAGACGGGAAGAAGCGGGTATCAAGACTCGACAGCTGGGTGTTCTGTTCGAGGAGTTACGCGTCGTAGGCTTAGGGGCCTCTGCGAGCCTCCAGCCAACTCTTGGCTCAATCTTCAACCCCATGAACATTGTTCACAAAATCCAATCTACCCGACATCCACCCCTTCGCGACATTCTTACGGACTTTGAAGGTCTTGTTCGCCCTGGAGAAATGCTCCGTATGTACATATTCTTGGTTTTCATAACCTCCTTTTCCGACTCCTTTATTTCAGTTGTACTAGGGCGTCCAGGTTCAGGTTGTACAACCCTCCTCAAAACTCTTGCCAATCACAGGTCTGAATACTATTCCATTAGTGGAAACGTCTTCTATGATTCCCTCACTCCCTCACAAGTTAAACGTCACTACCGTGGTGATGTCCAATACTGCCCCGAAGACGACATTGCCTTCCCTACACTCACCGTCAGCGAAACCATTCGCTTTGCCGCTAAGACTCGGGCTCCCGGAGCTAGGATTGAAGGACAGAGTCGGGAAGAATTTACGGAGCTGATAACCGACATTTATATGACAATTTTTGGGCTGAAGCATCGCGCAAATACACTCGTCGGCAATGCAGCTATTAGGGGGGTGAGCGGAGGTGAGAAGAAGAGGGTCAGCATCAGTGAAACGCTCGCTATGAGGAGCCGTATAACCTCATGGGACAAGTATGTTTCCATTATATCACGCTCGATTTTGACTCACGTATGATCCCCTGCGACAGCTCGACCAGAGGCCTGGATGCTTCTACAGCCCTTGAATATGCACGGGCCCTGCGCATTGCGACCGATCTCATCCGTGTATCTACCATTGTCTCTATCTATCAAGCGGGCGAAAGTCTGTTCGAGCTGTTCGATAAGGTTTGTGTCATTTACGAAGGTCGTATGGCGTACTTCGGACCCGCTTCTGCTGCACGACAGTACTTCATTGATATGGGGTATCAACCTGCGAATCGCCAGACGACGCCGGACTTCTTGGTCAGTGTTACGGATCCTGCCGGACGGACTGAGAGAAGCCGCGAAGAGGTAGAAGATGGGCAGGGAGAATACGTGATACCTAGGACTGCGATTGAGTTTGCAGAGTTTTATCGGCGAAGTCAGATAAGGGAACAACTTTTGAGGGACATGGATGAGTATAAACAGGAGTTCGTTGGGAAACAAGAGTTAGAGAAGAGCTATAGGGAGAGCTCGAAGGCGGAACATTCGAAACATACGAGGCACAAAGTGCGTTCACTCTCGTTAACTTTGACTTTGCGAGAGGGGATATGCTGACTTGTAACGTTTAATCAGAGCCCGTATATTATCTCTATTCTAATGCAAGTGAGGATCGTGATGGTGCGCCGGATGCAGATCCTGAAGGGAAATTATACAGCCCAGCTCTTGACGACTGCGTGTGTTCTCACTCTCGTTTCCGGCAACTAATTGGACTCACAGTTCATATAGTGTCTTTGTCGTCCAAGCCGTTATTCTCGGTACGACATTCGTGCGTATAGACGATACGACATCCGCCTTCTTTTCTCGTGGAGGTATACTCTTTTTGTGCGTCCCAACAATCACCTTTTACCCCCAAGTTATATGTTAATTTATCATGACACAGCTCAATCTTCGCACCAAGCTTGTTTAATATGTCCGAGATCCCTTCCCTATTCGCTCAGCGACCTATTGTCTTCCGGCAAAACCAGGCTGCAATGTATCACCCATTGGTTGAAGCACTAGCTATGACGCTAGTTGACATTCCCTTTACGCTTTTCACGATCACATTATTTGTGGTTGTGATTTATTTTGTTGTGGGGCTTCAAACTACAGCATGGCAGTTCTTGTATGTCTATGCCACCTTCTTCCTACTTCTAGCTAATGAACCTGCACCAGCACATACTACCTGTTCATTTTTACAGTAGCAATAGCCATGAGAGCTTTCTTCAGAGCCTTGGCTGCTGCCTTCCCGGAAGAAGCACCCGCGCAGGCGGTTGCGGGAATCATGATATTAGCGTTGTCGTTGTACACGGGTTATCAGGTTCCACGACCGCAGATGATAGGCGCATTGAGATGGATCTCGTATATCAATGTGAGCCTTCCGATTTGCTGTTGGCAATTAGTAAGATCTCAACGGATGCAATCAGCCTATATTTTATGCATTCGAGGCGCTCATGGCGAACGAGTTTCACACTCTTCATGGACCATGTTCGAACCCTGTACCCTCAGGCCCGGGATATGAAAATATATCGGTTTCCAATCAAGTTTGCCCTGTTGTCGGCGCCGAGGCCGGCCAGCTCACCGTTAGTGGGCAACGGTACATCGAGTTGTCGTTTGGTTATTCTTTCGGCCACGTGTGGCGGGTGCGTTTCCCAATCTTGATCTCCTTTTATCCTCATAGTAAAACTATTGGATTATAGAACTACGCCATCCTGTGTTCCTTTGGCATCTTCTTCATTCTATGCCTCCTTATTTTCACTGAGTTGAACACCGGCATGTCGGGTTCAAACGCCACTGTTCAATTCAAACGCGGCACCAGAGCTGCAGTCATCGAAGAAGCTGCTATGGCTGTTGGGTCCGACGAAGAAAAGAAAGCTGTCGCTCAACAACCCACAGCAACACTTATAAATGATGATGCTAGTGGCGGGGCTGAGGAAAAAAAGAGGGAGGCATTGAAGGAGCAGCCAAAGATGACGAACACGTTCTCTTGGCAGCGCCTGAACTATTCTGTTTCTGTGGGGGGTAAGGAGCGAAAGTTGTTGGACGATATATTTGGCTTTGTGAGCCCGGGAAAGTTGACTGCGCTGATGGGCGAATCTGGCGCCGGTAAAGTACGTATCTGAATCCTACTCTGATGAAATGCGTTACCTGATGAATATATACTAGACGACACTCTTAAACGTCTTAGCAGAGCGCGTAGATACGGGCGTTATCACGGGCGATAGATTCTTCAACGGGCAGTCTCTTCCACCAGATTTTCAGGCACAGACTGGGTACTGCCAGCAAATGGATACCCATGAGCCGACGAGTAGTGTAAGAGAGGCGTTAAGATTCTCGGCAAGACTCAGACAGCCTTCGAGTGTACCTCTGGTAGAAAAGGATGCTTAGTAAGTATCTCTATTTCCCAAAACTTTCTACAAGTAATAATGGAAGGACCATAGCGCCGATAGGGTTCTCGAAATGTGTGGACTTGGACCATTCGCTGACGCCATTGTTGGTACGCTGGGCGTTGAAGAGAGAAAGAGGACGACGATTGGCGTCGAGCTGGCTGCGAAGGTCCGTTCCCCTCGATGAATTTGGTAGGGTGTAACGAAGACTAATATCACCCGCACAGCCAAAATTACTATTGTTTCTAGACGAGCCAACCTCTGGTCTGGACTCGCAGAGTGCTTGGGCGATCGTATCATTCTTAAGAGAACTCGCAAACAGTGGTCAGGCAATACTGTGCACGTACGTCATTTCCTCATTCGCTGGATGCGCTGGTAACTAATAAATCCTACGCAGGATTCATCAGGTATGTAATGCCTACCTACTCATAACTATTGCTTTTATTGACCTTAATTACTTGAGCTTAGCCTTCCTCAGAACTGTTCGAGGTATGCGTACCCTTTTTCTTCAGTCACCTAGCTTAATCATCGTTTGATAGGCGTTTGATCGCCTATTGCTCCTGCGGAAAGGCGGTCAGACAGTGTACTTTGGTGATATTGGTAAAGATGCAACCTCCGTGCTTGACTACTTCGAGAATGAAGGTGGTCGACCTTGTAACCCTGGCGAGAACCCGTATGCCTCTTTCATACCATACCTACCCTCCACATTAACGACCACCTCAGCGCCGAGTACATCCTTGAAGTCATTGGTGCGGGTGCAACCGCCATCACGGATCGGGACTGGCACGAAATATGGCTCAACTCCGATGAACGCCGACGACTCGATTCAGACCTCGAGCACATCCACACTGAGGGACGAAAACAACCCTCTGTTGCCCGAACGCTGTACGGATCATATGCGACACCGTGGGTGTTTCAAACAAGGATGCTGCTTCAGAGACAGTATGCCAGTTACTGGCGCAATCCGGCATACCTAATGTCCAAGCTTGCGCTCAATACAGTCGGAGGGTTGTTTATCGGATTCACGTTTTTCAAGTCCGGAGATTCAATACAAGCTAACCAAGATAAGCTTTTTGTAGGTGTTCTTGAAACAACTTTACTCTCGGTTCCTTGCTGATTTTTATTTAGGCTATTTTCATGGCAACTGTTCTGGTAAGTTTCGGAAAGACCGATAACGATTGTAGGTAACTAATCATGGTGCAGAGCGCTCCTCTTGGAAGTCAGATCCACGTACCATATATCAATGTTTGTGGCTATTATTATTTCTTCTCAGCCCCATTGACCACTACTCAGATGCGCAACATCTTCGAAATCCGAGAACGCCCTAGCCGAATGTACAATTGGTCAGCATTAACAACTGCTCAGCTCCTTTGTGAGATTCCCTGGAACGTCATCGGAGCGTCACTCTTCTTTGTTTGTTGGTATTGGACAGTCGGGTTTGCCAGCTCCAGAGGCGGGTTCACGTATTTTGCTTATGGGGTCCAGTTTCCACTATATTGGACTACGTTTGCCCTGACGGTTGCTTCGGCCTGCCCCACTGCTGAGATTGCTGGACTATTGTACTCATTCTTCTTCACGTTTGTTCTGATATTGTAAGTTGGTTTCCCGGTCGTGTCGTTCGTCTTATGTGTACTAATTTATACTTCGTAGTAACGGTGTGCTACAACCATTCCGTCTGCTCGGTTGGTGGCGGTGGATGTACCATCTGTCTCCGTTTACATATCTCGTTGAAGCACTCTTGGGTCAAGGTATGTACTCGTGGTCGCTCGACTCAACTTGGCTTACCCTCCTTATTCAGCTATCGGACACATGGAGATCAACTGCGCCCCCAAGGAGTTTGTTACCGTCGAACCTCCTTCCGGCCAATCATGTGGTGCATTTCTGCGGGAGTACATCTCGCGCGTGGGGGGCTATGTTACAAACCCGGGTGCTACAGGCGCTTGTCAGTTCTGTTCAGTACGAACAACAGATGAGTGGATGGGCCCGACATTTAATATCTTCTGGAAACATCACTGGCGAGACTTCGGGATCTTCTGGGGCTATATTATCTTCAACGTGAGTCAGCTTTTCCATGTTTACAGTATAGTGCTAATACTCGGACAGACAGCAGCAGTGTATATCTTCACATATCTAATCAGGGTACGGTCACATAGAGGTCTCATTACACTAATTCGAAAAGGCGCCACAACCATTACTGACGCGGTCAAGTTCACTAAGTAATGTACAGCCAGAGATGTGTGTGGGAAACCTACTACAATTTCCAAATCAGATACCATCTTTTGTCACTGCGCGCTCCTTTGGTATCACTTGCTGCCGCTCTTTCCTACGATTACGCATCGCTCGTCTGTGAGCATGGATTGCGATTGTGCTATGGAATGCATTAACGAGTTCCTCCAACTCGTTGAGACGAGGTTGTTGCGAAGGCTCCGCTCCGAAGATCCGATTCAAAATGGGAAATAGCATCAAGATATTTCTTGCAATGTCGATCTTTCGGTCCAAAGTAGGCGACGTACTCGAATACTTTGTTATCCAAAGTTCCATCAGAGGACAGTCGGTCACCGGTATTTCCATTGGCAAAGGTGCCTGGAGATCCGTCAAATTCAGAGGGAGCATCAGCTCCCGGAGATTGGGTAGTTTAGATAGCTCGACTAAAACGGTCGCACCGAAGAATATGCCATATTCGTTGACAATAGCAAGTGTACGGAGCTCAGGCCACGAACTGGTAAATCCAGCGATGTTATCGTCAGTGAGACAATGCGGTATTGCATCAAGGCGAAGGGATCTCATGGTGGTTCGGGAAATAACAGATGAAAGATCCTGCATGAGTAAATGGGGGAACCCGGCGTGTGGAGTCGCCTGAACGGACAGGGTATGGATTTTAGGGAAATCGGAAATAGCTCGATCAAAGATTGTTTTCCAGGCCAACCCTGCTGGTTGTGCAACCATTATGGAAAGTGAGAGAAGGGAAGGAGAAGTGATGCCGTCCAGCAAGAATTCTTGCAAGTCGTTGGCATCACCGGTGAGACAAAGGCTACGCAATGTTGGGGATTCGGCAACTGTCGAGTGTTTTCCACCAGAAGGTGAAAGCGGACCTCGAAGAGGAAACACCCTGAGGTCGATCTTCAAATCTCTGAGGTGGCCAAGGTTATCGAAAATGTCAGCGATCGTGACAGGTGATTGGGCGTATCGCTGAATGGACTGTCCCTCGAAGTTGAATTCGAGAGACAAAGATTCCAAACTGTTGAAGAGGATACAGCGTTGAAGAAGGTCGGGAGAAGGATAACCATGATAAGCGATATGAACTAATTCCAAGAATTGCGACTTCAGCATATTCTGAAATATCTCCACGCCCCCAACATGGACCGATGAGGCGACATAAGAGATACTCTGTAATGCAGGTGACATCAAGGGTAGAATGGCGAAAGTCCATGGCCCGATAGTGTCAGCTGTATCGAGGTGGAGGGATAAGGACCTCAGCTCCGGAAGCAAGGACATGGTCATACCCAGTCCCAAGCTTGCAATAAGCATGGGCCACAGTGTGACCTCCCTCATTACCGTGGGCCGGGTATGGAAGTCTTGAATACGGGACAGATAGCCCAATGCGCCCACCCGTTGTTCTTGGGTTAAAGGTTTCCTTAGTACCTACGACGATTAGATTGGCTGGGTCAGATCTGAAGAGAATGACATTCAACGAGTTCTTACCCAATAACCCCCAGAATTATCTTGTTGAAAAATCAAAGACACATCCCCAGGGCAGTACGAATTTATCACGTTACAGACGGGTTCGAGCGACGCCATGCCTCGCCACAGGGAATCAAGTGCAAGACTTGCGAGTGTTGGTGACAAAAGTGCGACGGCAAGCAGAGTATGACGCTTCGAGCTAACATCTTCCTGGGTGTCGCTGGCGAGGGAGAGATTGAAGTACTGAAGGACCTCGGTCCATACATCAAGATTTCCGATTATCATTGCCTGAGCCTTAGCTCCTAAGTCGTCGGACTAGGTTGGCTGGAGTGAGAGGAATTGAACAACGCTTGATTTGAATTTTACCTCTGGAAGGCTCACGTATATACTAACAAATACCTACAAATACAAGTGACAGCTATCGTTACAATATCGGCGTATCACCCTATTCAGTCAGTGGAGATTTGTTGTCAACCTTGGCCACCGCGACATGATTTCTTCGCTTCTCGATCTCCCGCCTTCGTAAATATGTAACAATCATACTGCGGAACGACTCAATCACTTTCTCCAATTCGCCCAAACCCTGCTGGTGAGAGGAAACGTGAGTGAAGATTCGCTCGAGCTTGGGAAATAGCATGAAAAGATTCTTCGCCAATTCTATCTTTCCTTCTAAACTCGAAGGGAATGATGCGATGTATGTCACGGTAAGCTCTTGAACCAAGCTGCGTGATACTGGCGCTGAGTCATCAAGCAGCGCACCCTGGACAAGCGGAGCCAAATCGAGAGGGAGTTGGATGTGGCGGAGGTGATTCGCCTGTGAGAGTCTGACCAATAGAGAAGCGGAGAAATGGATTGTGTTGTCGTTTGTGATCGCGATGGTGTGAAGCGTTGGCCAAGCATCCAAAAGGCCACCCATATTCGCTTCGGTAAGGCAGTGAGGTATGCCGTCGAGCTTCAGTGACTGCATCGTAGACCGCGATAACAGGGATGATAGATCTTGCATCAATACCTGCTGCATTGCAGTAGACCCAGCCCTCCGAAAGCTGAGCGTGTGTAGCCGAGGGAAATTGGAGGCGATCTTGTCGCAGAAGACCCTCCACGCCAGCTCTCTCGGATGAAAAATCGCGACAGAGAGTGAATGGACGGAGGTGGATTTAACACTATCCAGTAAAAATCTCCCAATATCAGATGCGTCGCCGACAAGTGATAGTGTCCGAAGCAAGGGTGGCAGCATAAGTTCTAACAAAAAACCGCCCCCTTCATCTTGGAGTGGAAATACCCTGAGGTCAATCTCAACGTCTCTGAGATTCCGAAGTTCCTCAAAGACCTTGGTGATGGTGACCCCAGAACTATATCGTGGGACAGACGGCCGACTAGGGTCGCATATTAATCTGAGCGTTCCCAGCCCACCGAATGCCAAGCAGGTCTGGAGAAAGGAGGAGGAAGGGTAGCCCTGGTAGGTGATATGGTCTAGTGCTAGTGACTGCGACCGAAGCATCGCGTGAAGTGTATCGATTCCTGCGGCATGGACTGATGATGAGTCTTGGTATGAAACCATCTTTAACGAGGATGACAGGAGGGGGTGCATGGAGTAGATCCAGGTACCAACGCTGTTGCCAGCTTGATCAAAACTCAGTGAAAGGGACCCGAGTTTTGGCAGCAAGGACATTGATGATGTACCAATACCCAAGCTCATGCTAAGCGTGGACCACAAGCCCATCTCTTTCGTAGCTCCAACAGCTATTTTCAAGTAGCGAATGCGTGAGAGGTAATAGTAGACGCGATCCCGCTTCTCTTCTGAAGTGACGGGTTCTCGCAGGCTCTAGGTTCGATTTCGATCAGTCCTGGTAGGCCTTGCAAGTGATCGATGCGGTGGATGCTCACCCAGTAGCCCCCATAACGATCACTTTGAAAAACCAAAACCTGATCGTCCGGAGAGGTAGCTCCTGAGTTAATAACATTGACAATGGGCTCGAGCGAGGTCATAGCTTCCCACAAAATGTCCAAGGCAGGTGTGGTGAGGGATGGTGACAGCAAAGCCACACGAAGGAGGGCTCTTCGTTTATTCTTGATTTCTGTCTCTGAATCGGACTGTAGAGATATATGAAAATACTGAAGGACGTCCATCCAGATATCAATGTTTCCCAACGCATCCAGTGAGGCCATGATGATTTTCTCGGTCTGGTTAAAGCAGTGGGGTGTCAACTTGCCGGTGATGTTGCGGATAGGAAGTGTATCAGAACTCCCCTTTAAGCCCTTCCAAAGGCGCCCATAACACGAGGCTGGGTTGCTTCCGTATTTCTGATGGATTCTCGAACATCAGAGAAGAACGTACATAGGTCTTGCCCTACATACGCTCAAACTTGTCGAAGATGCTAGTGATCGTAACGAGTGATTTGATCACCTTTGAATTGATTTCCCCGCGAAACCGAATTCTTCAGAGATAATAAAACTCCTTAAGAGAAAAAGATCAGATGGTCATCAACCCTGGTGCCTACAACCTGAGGATATTCGAAAAAGTACTTCAGACGCCCAGCACAGCCAGTTCTGAGAATAGGGAAGCAGGGATACGGTATGCCTTCAACCAAGATACACGACCCATCTATTAAATACTGGCTGAGGGAGAGCATGCTGCTACAAGAACGACTAAGCACTCGTATACATGTTATATGCACTCACTGTTCGTCGTCCTACATAAGTAATCGACTAGCAATTCCCGTGCAACATCAACCCCTAGCTGTAGATCCACTAGTTTCCCACCATTCCCGTTTCCCTCCTTCTCCCAGATCCTCTTCAGATTGGGGAAACAACGAAGAAGGTTTTTGACCAATATTAGTGTTCCAGCCACGGTTGTGGGGACACCTTTTGATCGGGTGCAGACAATCTCTGTTAATGGACTGTGTAATATTAGTGGAGTGGCTCTGGAAATAGGCGTGTCGAGACCCCTAAAGTCCAATGGCAGTTCAATCCTTTGTAAACCAGAGCGATGTGCAAGTGGGGTTAGAAAGGCGGAAGCGTCGATAAAAGATTCTGGTGAATCTGCAAGGATGGACAGAACCCGAAGGTTGGGCCATAGTGGCGTGATCCCATCTGAGTCGGAGCTCATCAGGTTTTCAGGTATATGACTGAGCTCGAGGGACAGGAGGTCGAGTTTTGAAAGCCTTGATAGAGCCTGTACGGTAATTTCGGCGATGCTGGATAGATCCTGGAGTGACAAATGCCGAAGCATAGGAGCACTTGCAGCAATACAAATACATAAGGAATCCCAACACTCGCCGCCTAAATCCTCCAGAATACTGTTTAATTTAAGAGAGATAAGAGATGGAAAGTTGGTGCTTTGCAGAAGGCGGCACAAGGAAAGTGGACTCCCGGTGATATCGAGATACCGAAGGTTCGCGAGAGTGAGCGCGCGCTCTTCAACCTTATTGATGGTGAATACGCGGAGATCTACCCGAAGTTCCCTGAGGTGAGTGAGCTTGCCGAAGAGGTGTATGATGGAAGTGGAAGATCCAGGAGGGTGATCCCCAAAGTCGAACCTCAAGCACTCGAGCGCCACGTGATGCATAAAACTCTGTGCGAGCCTTTTGCTGGAAGGTCCGCGATAAACGATTCTCGTAGGCTGTACACTCCGAGTTTGAAGTAATACAATTAGGATTTCGGCAATTTTGGAAGACGAGGCGAAGAGAGAGAATGATGAGAGAGTTGGGGATAAAAGCGGCGAAACGCTGAGCCAAGACGCGAACGGGACCATTGGGTTATAGACGAGAGATAGAAACCGGAGATTTGGTAGCAATGTCTTGATATCAAGACATGTTGCCAGAGCTGGCCATAGTGTCACCTCCTTCTCAGTCATCTCTCGCGCATGAAAATTCTGGATGCGTGCCCGATAGCTCCTAATGCGCTCGCGTTGGTCCGAGCTTATAAGGGGTCGTCGAAGGACCTGTGGAAAAATATGCTATGAGACCCACGTTTGAAGATTGCAGAACTCGACTAACCCAACAACCCGATTCGAGAGGGTAGCTGATGAACCTGTTCAGGGAAGATGTGTTGATAGCTCGAACGATAGGCTGGAGCGTTGACATGCTTTTCCACAACGTGTCCAACCCAAACTCAGTGAGTCCCGGGCACAGCAAAGCAATTGCTAGAGCAGTCATTCGTTTCTCCTGAATCTCTGCCTCGGAATCCGACTCCAGTGCTGGTTCGAAGAACTTCAGGATTTCCAACCAGATGTCGACATTACCAAGTGGGATGGAGGGAATACTTGGCTCAGCCGACATCTTATTATTCTGCGCACGCTCAGAGCTAGGATAGATTGAGGAAGCTAGTTTGGTAGAGAGGATTTTAAAATCGTTGGTGATGTTTAGGGAAATCTTGCGATATCTCACGTGCCAAGTTTCGTAAACAGGGAAGCTCTAATAGAGGCGCGCTTAGCGCTTAGCAGATGATCATTTGCTACAAGTACTTGAAATAAATAATGATTACCAGTGCCTTAAAATACAACCTACGCATTCTTGTCCAGGTCATTGGAATTTCGAACCCTACTATCGACTCGGAAAATTCTCCTACCACGTACTATGATCCGTAAGTAACTGACGGAAACTGATCAAGAGCTCATGCAGTTCCGCAATTCTCCCGTCTTCATCATGGTCCGACACAATCCATTTGATATTTGGGAACAAAAACAAGAGGTTGCGAAGTACGATGATCTTCTTCGCCCCTTGAGCAGGGATTCCCCTCGATTGACAACACTTGAGTTCCGTCAAATGGCTAAATGATGGAGTGGTGTGTGGCGGCAATGGGTTCGTTAAGAAAGCAAAGTCAATCGGGAGTGTAATTCTGTGGATCTCCGGCGCGCGCGCAAGAGGAATCAGGGTTGAAGACGGGATCAACGCACAAGGTAGATTGGGGTAGTCCATTGACAACTCCTGGAGTCGTGGCAAGGAGTGGAGGATCGTGCCAAGAACCCCCTGCGTCAATTTATGAGGCACGTCGATGAATTGGACGGTCCGCAGTTTCTTTAAGGGCGCTAACAAGGGGTTCCAGGATGACTCCTTGTCTTCTCTGGCCAGGACTCGTGATGTAGGGCGCGACCGTACCTGTATTTGAAAATAGAGATGTTCTAGGCTGGAGAGTCCAGAAACATGAGAGAAGATATGTTTAGGGTTGAGCATATCCCCTGGATCATCGATAGCTACGACCGATAGAGTATGGAGGTGCGGTAGATGAGCGCCAAGAAGCAGGGGTGTTAGAACTAGTGGGGTCGAAACTGTGAGCCGAAAAATGCACAAATTTGGGAGGCGCAAATCCCCCTTTAGATCAGTGAAGGTAAACCCGTTTCTTCGGCCGAGGTAAATCTGCAACTCCTCTAGGCCAGCAAGGGAGTTCAACGTCCCCAATAAATCATGACCAAATTCAATGAAGTTAGACTCGTCTACAATCCGCAAACAGCGCAGTTTTCGAAACTGTTGAATGCCATCAGGAATCGCTCCCAAATTGCCATCCCGATAGACCATTTCAGTCAGCTCAGGCAAGTGATGTGATCTGATATAATTCTGAGCCGTCGTGGAGTTACGCGACGATGGGCCCACGAGCGTGATGGAAGTGAGTGTGGATGAAAGGAGGTGGGTGACCGCGCTGCCCAGCAGCAAAATTCCCGACCCCTTGATATGAAGCACCAAATGTCTGATGTTCGGGAGGGGGACAACGGATATGGGGTGGAGCATTACAAAGATAACATGCCAGAGTTCTTGCTCCATCTGAGAAACATGGATATGAAGTGTTCGGATACGCTGTAGGTATGTTGCAACGTAGAGTCGATGTGCTTGATCCACAATAGGTTGATTGAGGTACTAAATCCTCTTTTGTCAGGTGTAAATCCAACACTTGAAGGTACCAGACTAACCCAAGATCCCAGAGAAGACGAAGTGTGTTGGTCGTACTCCAGATAATGAACGGCCCCGTCATTCCATGTGTTAGTGACATGAGCGATGGGGACAAGCGTTGTCATGGCTTTCCATAAGGTATCCAGTCCAAGCTGAGTCAGGTTTGGAGAGAGCAAAGCAACCGCGAGCGCTGCTTTCCTCTTTTCCCTAACCACCGCTGGATCATCGATGTCCAGAGACACTTCCAAGTACCCGAGAATTTCCCTCCAAACATCTAGGTTGTCCAGGGCCTTTTCTGCCATGAGGTTACGATTGCTGTGTGTCCGGTACAGGTGGGTTTAGGCGTAACCAGACACAAAATTGGTGAGAAGACTAGTGCTGTTGCAGTCTTGTTACCTCACGCTGCTCTTCCGGGCCGAGATAGGGCCGGCTGAACCGAGTGTGGTTGTTCGTGCAAGTCTCTCAGCGTCAAGTCAACGTACATATTGAATATCGTATTGCGATAAGAAACGAAGAAAAAAGTAGGAGAGCGACGAGAATGGTGTACTATGAGGAACATTATGAGCCCAGCGTCTTGGTAATGCGAGTGATAAAACAAGAGAAGAGGATTTCAATTTTTCAGCAATGCTACTATTCAGTTGTCTCTATGCAAATGCAGCCTGCTCTGTCTGACTCGACTCGCTGAAACCGTAGTTCTCGCCCTTGGTAAATGCGCGCGTACACTGTGCCATTGTAACAGATCTATTAAGGCCAACATAAGTATCTAGCATAAAAAAGAACATATTAACACTCACGCTCTCGATATGGGATCAGTCTGGTAGAAGTTCGTAATCGGCTTCTTGAACGCAGCACCACCAATCTTCGCACCCGCTGTCCGCTCTCGGATAGCATTAATACCCGCTAGCGCAATCCCGGATGACGTCTTCTCAGTAACGTCATATCTCACAAGCGATGGCGAGATCTCCCACATCCTATCCCTCAACTCTAGTGCATCGCTGTACGGCAGCGGGGCGCCGACCACCTCCGAAAGCGCACGGATGATCTTCCAGTCTTCACGGGAGGCACCAGGAGGACTGACAGCTGCACGACCAAGCTGAGCACGACCTTCCGTGTTCACCCATGTTGTTCCCTTCTCCGTATAGGCTGAGCCTGGCAAGCAGACATCGGCAAGTTGGGCGCCAAGATCACCGTGGTGGCCCTGGTAAACGACGAAGGCGTCACTGGGGATAGATTTAGGGTCTACTTCGTCGGCATTCAGGAGGTAGATGAACTTGGGTTTCGTTTGTGATGCAGCACGGGATGGAGTGAAACCAATGTCGTAGGCTGCGGCGCGGGAGGCTACTCGTTGCAGTACGCTGAAGCCATTCCATTCGGGAGTGACAAGACGGCTCTTCTCCTGTTCCACAAGTTTGGAAAGGGCATTATACACGCCAGCAGCGTCGGGATGTTCTGAGATGGCACTGCCAACGATGACCAAAGGCTTCTTAGCTGCCTTCCACTTCCGCAGGAAAGCGCTATCTGCAACCTTGCCAGAAACAAAGGTCTCTAATGCGTTTGCATCAGCGCCGAGGAATTCGTAACCGTAAGTAGTGTCAGCGCGTTCGCCGATGAAGCCAATTTCGAGAGGGGTGTGCAGCCAGCTCTTGCGAATGCGAGAGTTGAGGACTGCAGCTTCGTGTCTGGGGTTGGTGCCGACAAGGAGAATGGCATCAGCCTCCTCGACGCTAGGGATGGTGGCATTGAAGAGGTAATTGGAGCGAACATCAACACCATGCACAGGAGGAAGGTGGCCATTGGTCTGGTCGAGGATGAGGTTATCGGAATTGAGGCGGTTAGCAAGGTCCTTGAGGGCAACCAACGACTCGGTATCGGCCAGGTGACCAGCAATGGCCTGGATTTCATTGCTTGAAGCGCCGGAAGCAGCGAGACCATCAGCGATGGCCGTCAATGCGTCCTCCCAAGTGGCAGCAACGAAACGGTCACCCTGCTTAACCAAAGGTGTTGTCAGTCGCTGGAATTTAAGACCGTCGTAGGCATAACGGGTTTTATCACTAATCCATTCCTCGTTAACATCATCGTTGGTCTTCGGCTGTATTCGCATAACTTGAACGCCGCGAGAGTCAATGCGAATGTTCGAACCAACGGCATCCAACGGGTCCACACTCTCAGTGCTCTTTAGCTCCCAAGGTCGAGCGTTATACGCGTAAGGCTTGCTAGTAAGGGCACCAACAGGGCAAAGGTCAACGATGTTGCCGGAAAGTTCGGAATCCATGGTCTTCTCGACGTAGGTACCGATTTGCATGTCATTTCCACGGCCTGTCGTACCGAGCTCCTCGACACCAGCGACTTCATTCGCGAAACGCACACAACGTGTGCATTGGATACATCGGGTCATGGAAGTCTTGACAAGAGGACCGAGGTCCTTGTTCTCGACGGCGCGTTTGCCGGTGATTTCGTGGAAACGTGAGCGGTCGGAGCCGTAGCGCATAGATTGGTCTTGAAGATCGCACTCTCCACCCTGGTCGCAAATGGGGCAGTCTAGAGGGTGGTTGGCGAGGAGGAACTCCATAACTCCCTCCCTGATGATTTTATGAGAAAATTGGTGATACGGGGAAACCAAGAAACGGAATCCCACTTACCGTGCTTCATGTACGAGAGGAGAGTTTGTGAAAACCTTCGCACCGGGCATGGCGGGCATGGCACTGTGAACACCATTAGGTTTGAGTGTCGTAAGCGCGTAGAATTAGCCACACACCATGATGCCACAGGCTTTGGTGACCTCTCAACCTCAACCAAACACATACGACAGTTTCCAGCGATTGCTAGCCTATGTCAACATTAGACAAGGACACACTAAGTAGGGGAAGAGACAGACCTGTCGTGATAACAGAATCTTTACACTGTTTAAGCCAGCACGTTCCGCAAGACTACTGGCA
This sequence comes from Macrolepiota fuliginosa MF-IS2, assembly GCA_015584085.1. Classification (NCBI taxonomy): domain Eukaryota; kingdom Fungi; phylum Basidiomycota; class Agaricomycetes; order Agaricales; family Agaricaceae; genus Macrolepiota; species Macrolepiota fuliginosa. The sequence continues at coordinate 48,635 of MU151288.1, forward strand.
AATAAACTCACCTTGGTATTGTAGCACCAGCGGCTTCACATGCCTGAATTAAAGCAGAACCTTGAAAAATCACATCAGAGTGCGGATACTTGGTAAGTGCAGTTCGGACGCACCCTGGGGAACAGTCACCTCTTTTCCATCAACAGTCAAAGTTATGTCTGCATTCCGCGCTGAAGAAGACGCGAGAGAACGTCGACCTATCGCACCCGGTCAAAAATCTGACTACAACCAAGGGTACGGGTAATACACGCACCAGTGTTTGCGACCTTTCCGAGAATTCCCGTTGAGGAGGGCCTCGAAACGGAGGAGACGATGCGCAGCATCTGAGCCGTTGCTGCAGTGGTATGGGATGGTGGTGGTAGAAAGCAAAGGCTGCAGAGCAGCGACGATGATGCTGGCGAATTTCGGGACCTACGCTGTCGGTCACGCCCGCCCTGTGTCACTGTCCAACCACCTCTTCCCAATTTCACATTCCCACGTTTTTCCGCGGAGCCTTAATTCCACAACTCCGCTCAACTACGTCTATCTCGAATTATTCTACCAACTCTATAGATTGGGACGTCGCCGCTCATCTGCGGCTATCTTCTGGCTGAATCGTACCAACTGCCACACCTTTTCCCAGTCCTTCGAATTCTCTTTCGTCTCCAACAACTTCATATGAGGGAATACACAGTGAAGGTACCGTGCCACATCAAATTGATCTGATGTCCACTTCCTCCCACCGCGGCTCGTATCACCCAAAATCAACTCCTCAAGCCCGTGCCTCAGCGGCTCAAAATCACAAGGAGGGACAGTATTCGGGTCGACAGAGACTGTTAGTGACGTAAGCTTTGGCAATATTTCTGCGAGTTCGCGGAGATCAACCAACGTCAATGTAACCCCCGAATCCGCAACGCAGATTGTGCGGGCTTGATTAGGAGGTAACCAAATTGAATTGATATTCAGGCGCTCTCGTAGAAGGGGCTCAAAGGCGTCGGCGCAACCAAAAGGCTCATCTCCTTCGGACAGCTTAGATGTGATCAGAACCTTCCGCGCTTCCGGCCACCTCTTCGTCAATATGCCCCAGATCTCTCCCTCATTCTTCTCCCATATAGTTTTTTGGCACCCACCGAGGATGCATTCCGGTGCTTTCGCATCTATCGCCTGGACGACCTCACGAAAGACGTAAGATGGTGCTGATAGGACCAGTCGTTTGATCCTGCTCAGAACACCCTCCAGCATTACTGTGTCAGTGACTTGTGTCTTCCATCCCCACCAGAATATCGCCAGCCACAGCTCCTCGAGATGAGGGGCAGCCGTAAACATCTTGAGACCGTCAATGCTACCCAGGGACACCGGGCATTGGAAGACGAGCACACGGAGGCACCGGAATCGAAGGATGTCCTTGAGAGTCCTCAAATCAAAACACTTCGTCGGATGGTCGAGCGTGAAGCTTTCAATACCAGACGCCACGGAAAGAAGAGATCGCAGAAACTCTTCAAATGTCTTCCCATCCTGTCTCTTCCCTTCACTCCACTTATTCCACCTGGGAATGCCGACCTCTTTCAGCGAGGGAGAAACAACAAACGGCGCGAAACGAATGAGTGATGCGAGAGAGGAAATGTAAAGAACTCGCAAATTAGGGAAAAAAGGAAGATTCCCCAATTCCTTCTGCACTCGCGTGAGCAAGGAAACGGGGATCACGGTGCCATCGTCCTCCGTCCGCTGATTGACCTCAAATGTTCGCACACTTCCAGCGCAGGCTCGAAAGACAGCCAAAGCGGCTGGTTTTATCGCTCCAGTGAAAGTCTTTTTTCGTTATCGCTTGGTATAAACTAAGAGATTATACACTCACATGCGACCCCTTGTGTGTCTTCATACTATCATTGAATGCCTCCTTCAGCAAAGGAGAAAATGTAGAGATCGTATTCCACCTCTCTCCGTCAATGGTGACATTGGTGATTTCTTCCGTTTTGACCGTCGATTTCAATCCAGCACTCGTATCTGAGTTGAGAGCACTATTAGGCGAATCTTGAACAGCTGGTGGCATGGTGGTAAATGACAAGCCACGAGGTTGGGGTTCTGTTCTCAGGAATAAAGAGCCGGCACGATATGTGATTCAGTTAGTAGTACGTCATCGAGGTAAGGCAATTCGCCTTCCGATAGATGCCGCATTGTCCAGAAAATTGGATGCAACCTAAAGATAGGCCCGCGTACTAGCAGATAATTATACAGGGTTTATACAAAAAGACAGTGTGATTCAATGCCTTCCGGAGCATGTGGGTAAAGTTGATATTTGCAAGGATTGATGCGAATAAGCGAACTTGGTACAAGTATAGATTGATACGCATAATATGTATGGTGTATGGTG
>MU151289.1:5346-18405 GCA_015584085.1 Macrolepiota fuliginosa MF-IS2
TTCTTCGTCCTCGACCTGGGCGTCGGGGATTGATATGAGCGGTGTTGGGGGAGGACATGAAACGTACTCGTTGGGCGTTGGGTTTGAGCTTGCGTTTTACGTTGAGCGTGAATCCGTGCTGTGTTTTGTCAAAGTGAAGTTTGGCGTGTTGACGAGTAGAGTCGAGGCATCCGCCGTTGAAACATATGAGGCATACGTCGACGCCCGTGGGTGAGTCCTAATACAAAATGAGAAGGCGTGCGATAATAAATGAGTTGACATACTTGACCATCGAAACAGAGGGTACACTCTTCACGGTGTACAGACTGGACAGTGGGTGGTCTGATAGACCTGACTTGGTCGAGATGTATACACGACATGATGATGATAGTGGAAGGGAAAGCCGGTTATCAAATATCTGTTACATAATTGAGATCAATCCAACCACGTGGGTAAGATTTGATTTAGTAGATTTGATAATCGACATTTTGCGTCTTCCTTTTACTTCAAATTTAATTTTTTCCCAACGTTTGTTTCGTTGAAATGGCACTCCCGAATGGCACCGCTGCCCCTGCCCCCGCTGCTGAGACAGAGCCGAGTGTCGAGCTCACGTCCCTTCCCCCCGTCGTGGGTATCAATTTTGGAAACTCGTACGCGTCCATTGCCGTCTTCACAAAGGTGCGTTCGGTGCTCGTCCTTGGTTATCGCCTGTCACTGAAATTTTTTGTGCGATAGGAAGGATTGGCGGAGTGTATCGCGAATGAGGATGGAGAGAGGCAGATTGCGTGTGCTGTGTCGTTCCACGGCGAAGAAATGGTGCGTGTGCCTCGTGCTCTGCAGCACCTGCTGATTGTGACGATAATTTGCAGTATATCGGGAATCAGGCGAAACACCAGCTAGTAAAGAACGCTCAGAATACCATCACTGGCTTCCGCAACCTCCTCGGCAAAAAGTGCGCCTGTGTCTTCTAAAATTTGAGCTGTACTAATCAGGTTGCCCTAGATTCTCAGAAGTACCACAATCGACAATCAACCTCTCTGCAGCTGTGATCCAACACCCAGATCTCGCCGACACGCCCGCGTACAAAGTACGGGTGCTGCAGCCATCGCCTAGCCCCCTGCCCCCGAGCAACCTGACGAGTGGCAAGAACACGCCCGCCTTTACCACACCCGCAGCATCCAACCTGCCCACACCACGCTCTGAACCCATCCCTGTTGAACGGTACATCACGCCCTCCGAGGCTACAACCATCTTCCTCCGTTCCCTCGTCTCCTCCGCCGAAGCCTTCCTCGGCAAAAAAGTAAAAGACGCCGTCATTACTGTGCCTTCCTGGTTCTCCCCCTCCCAACGCACGGCGCTAAATAACGCACTACGTAACACCGGCGTCAATGTCTTGCAACTACTCGACGAAGCCGGCGCTGCGGCGGCAACAACCACATCCGAGAGCTGGGGTAGCACACTCTCCCCTGACCGCACCCAACTGGTGATCGACGTCGGTGCATCCAGCACCTCTCTCCACGTCCTCTCCATCCGCTCTGGCCTCTCCTACACTCTAGCTTCCCACACCCTCCCCTCCACCGGCGGTGACACCATCGACTCCCGCTTGATCTCCCACTTCTCCTCCGAATTCACCAAAAAAACCAAAACCCCTCTTTCACTCAGCGATAATGACCCCTCCTCCAAACGCGCCGAAGCAAAACTCCGCCTCGCACTCGAACACACAAAACGCACCATCAGCGCCTCCCCAGGCGCCGCAACCTGTTCCGTCGAATCCCTGAAAGACGGAATAGACTTCACATCCTCCATCAACCGTATGCGATTCGATCTCGTCTCAAGACCCATATACACCGCCATATCCTCCGGTATCCAAACACTCCTCTCTTCCACGCCTCTCGACGCACATGATATCGATGAAATCGCTTATATCGGCGGAAGCACGAGTCTCCCCGGACTCGACGAACACATTATCCTCAACGGTGGATTCCGCGAAGACGTCGAGACGCCCTTTACTCGTGGAGTTGTCGTCGGAGGGGGTGTAGGTGACCCTACGACTATCCTCGCTCGTGGATGTGCAGTACAAGCGCATCTTATCTCAACGATCCTTGATGCGGAGTTACGGGCCGCGTTTGCAGAGGGGTCGAGTGCGCGTGAGGTGAAGGCTACGACGCGTACTGTTGGAGTTTTACTTCCGAATAGTCAAGCTGGGGAGTTGGGCGGTACGTGGATACCTGTTGTGCATAAGGAGACGACGTTGCCTGCGCGTAGGAATGTACGTTTTGATGTTGAGGTGGCGGAGTCTAATGCGGTTGCGGTGGAAGTATGGGAAGTCTCTGAAGGGATTCGCATTGAGAAAGTCAAACCACCCAAAGTCGTGTACTCTGACGATGAAGGCGCCGACCCGGAAGAAGAGGAGGAAGAGGAAGAAATCGAGGTCAAGCACAAGACAATCACCAAAGAAACATTGCTTGGTGTCGTGCAGCTCGAGACAAAGTTGGGCGTAAAGGCAAAGGGAAAGGGTGCGGATGGAGGAAAGACGACTACGACGATAGACGTGCAATTTATCATTAGTGTAGACGCGGGGCTTAGTGTGTCCGTGAAAGAGTTTGGTGCGGGAGGCGCAGAGGGGTCGTTGAGTGTTTAGATAGCTAGCGTGGGAGAGCCCCTATTCCGGTTACCTCGCGTAGTCACTTTTGTTAATCTCCGGCATCATGTAGTTCCGTTTCACCGACAAACCAACATGTCCAAGTACTCCTCAAAATGGCTGCACGTCTCTGAGCCCAGTCCACACGTCCTGCTTGTGCAACTTGCCAGACCACCCGTAAACGCATTCAACACCGAGTACTGGAAAGCTTACGGCAAGCTCTTCAACGACCTCACAGAAGATGGGTACGACGTGCGGGCCTTGGTCCTCGCCTCCGACCTACCCAAGATATTCACCGCAGGTCTCGATTGTATGTCCCTCCTCCCTCTCCTCCCCCTTCTCTCCTTCACTCAACCACTGTAGTAAAAAATGCAGGAACCCTCGCCCACTATGACCAACTCCAGGACCCCGCACGCACCTCCCTAACCCTCCACACCCTCATCAAAACCTTCCAACAAAATATAACCTCCCCCGAACGCGCCCCCTTCCCCGTCATCGCCGCCGTACACGGTCTTGCTATAGGTCTTGCGATTGACATGATCGCAAGCTGCGATATTCGCTATGCCACCTCTTCTGCTAGCTTCGCTATCAAGGTACGTACACACTTACACCCAATTATCCCTTCTGCTTACGTGTTTGTGCTTTCATATTATAGGAGGTTGATGTCGGGTTAGCAGCGGACATTGGCACGCTAGCATTACTCCCAAAGATAACAGGAAACCTATCCCTCGTAAGAGAGTTAGCGTATACCGGACGCATGTTTTCTGCGGAAGAAGCATTAAACTTGGGATTAGTATCAAAAGTAGTCGAAGGGGATAAAGACGAAGTCCTACACGCCGCACTAGACCTCGCAAAGGTCATAGCGACTAAATCGCCAGTGGCGGTGAGTGGGACTAAGAGGTTGATCACCCATGCGAGGGATCATAGCGTTATGGAGAATTTGGTTTATACACAAAGTTGGAATGCGCATGCTTTGTTGACTGAGGTCTGTACTTTTTTTTTGGACTAGATTTTGTGTGTGCTGAGATTTTTTTTAGGATATGAAGGAGTGTGTTAAGGCGATAAAGGAGAAGAGGGAGCCAAAGTTTGCAAAGCTTAGAGTTGCGTCTAAGCTCTAACTTACACATTGTATGTACACTACGTCCACCAACGAAATCAGGAGGTCCCCACAGGACGACGTCATGGCAACTCAGAGATATACATAGCGCTCGATCAAACCCAAGAAAACGCCCAAACAAGGAATAGGGTGCCACACACGTTCCCACCAGAACACTTCTTATGTCAAACCAAACCCCGCATTCGCTGTTATGGCTTGTGCAAATGGAATTGGGGTGGGTGGCACCCCAGACCCCAGCAAAAAAAGATCCCACAGCTGACTTGGATGATTCAGCATTCTTTCGTATTTGTGTTCTATTTATCTATGTGTGTGGTTTTAGCGGGAGGATGGAACCCCGTGGCTCGAGTGGGTGTTTTGCTTATATAGGGGGGTAGAGGCCCTTTGAGAGACTCGCACGTTCTTTTTCCACTGTTATCTTTCTATTATGCCGAAGACCTACACGCATCATTTTGATACACCCACTTTCAAGGGGAGTATTACTGTCAACACTGGGTACGTCCCCTCGTTCTGCTTGCCGTAGCAGCATTGATGGTCTTGATTGTTCCTAGGTTATACATCAATGGAAAATGGGTCGACCCAGTCGAAGGCGGAACGGTCGAGTACGTTATACACCCCTCATAAATAGTACCTAAAGCCTGACAAGAGTCCCGTACATGCAGTGTGATTGACCCAAGTACACCCTCTCCTTAATTCATCACATTCACACCAACACTGACCACCTGACAGCAAACGGCAAAGTAATCACCCCCGTCTCAATCGGAACCGGGAAAGACATCGACATAGCAGTCTCCGCCGCAAGACAGGCTTTCAAAACTACATGGGGGTTACACGCCTCCGGAGCCGAGCGTGGAAGGTTGATGAACAAGCTCGCGGATTTGTTAGAGAAGCATCGAGCGGAATTGTGCGCCTTGGAAGCTTTGAATGTCGGTACGTTGCAGTGGCTTCGTTCAAATCTTGGCTTCATTTCGATGTTAATGGATTTTCGTTTGGTAGGGAAAACGTACGCTGCAGCAGATGCGTTTGATCTGCCAGGTGTTATTCGCACGATTAGGTATTATGCTGGGTGGGCAGATAAGATTCACGGGAAAACGATTGAGACGACGGAGAATAAGATGGCGTATACAAGGCATGAGCCGTATGGTGTTGTTGGGTGTATTATCCCGTGGAACTTCCCTCTGGTACGTCGGGGATATTCGTTTTTAGTACGCACCACTGAGAGTTGATTGTGGTCCGCTGCTGTAGCTTATGGCTTCGTGGAAGTTGGGCCCATCGCTGTCTACGGGGAATGCTATTGTTCTTAAGCCATCGGAGATGACACCTCTTACGATGCTCAAAGTTGCGGAATTGATACACGAGGCTGGGTTCCCACCTGGTGTTGTTAACATCATCAATGGGCTTGGTACGTACACGTTATCAGTTTGTATATCGAGATTCTGATGCGCTTTTGTTGATAGGAGGCACAGCGGGCGCGGCGATAGCCTCGCACCCCAAGATCGACAAAGTCGCATTTACGGGGAGCACTCTCACGGGAAGGAAGATCCTCAAAGCCTCCTCTGAGACGAATTTGAAAGTCGTCACGCTCGAACTTGGGGGAAAGAGCCCCACCATCATCTTCGACGACGCAGATTTGGATCAGACGCTGAAATGGGCTTCTGTCGGGATCTTGTACGTCTTTCAATGATCCTATTTTATCTAACGTGTTTAATATTTATATGACATGCACAGCGCGAACATGGGTCAATCTTGCGTAGCCGCATCCAGGATCTTCGTCCAAGAAGGGATCTACGATAAATTCCTTTCGCACTTCACGCAACTCGTACAACACCTCACAGCCAACACTGGTTCCCCATTCGACCCAAAGACCCAACATGGCCCACAGATTTCGCAAACGCAGTTCGATCGCGTTATGGGATTTATTCATTCGGGGAAGAAGGAAGGCGCGAAGATTGCGATAGGTGGAGAGAGACATGGGAATGAGGGGTATTTTATCCAGCCGACCGTGTTTACGGGCGCAAATCCGAAGATGTCCATTATGCAGGATGAGATTTTTGGACCGGTTTGCTCCGTTGTGAAGTTTAAGACTGAAGAAGGTGCGTTTCTTTTTGAGAGTTTTGAGTCTTGAAATGGTGCCGATCTTTGTGCAGAGGTGTTGGAGGTGGCGAATGATGTAGCGTATGGGCTTGGAGCGAATGTGTTTACGGAGAACACGAGTCGCGCGATTAGGGTCGCGCATGCTTTGGAAGCTGGGAGCATTTGGGTATGTCTTGGTGTTCTTCATATATAGTGGGATGGGACTGACTCGGTGGGACTCGCAGGTCAATTGTGCACAGGCGACGGAGATGAATGTTCCGTTTGGTGGGTACAAGCAGTCTGGCACTGGGAGGGAGTTGGGTCAATATGCCCTCGACACGTAAGTGTAGATCCGGTGCTCGGAAATGATGCTTATTGGGTTTGGCTACAGGTACACACAAGTAAAGGCTGTACACATTAATATCGGTCAGAAGCTCTAAGAAACGCTTGTAGTTTTACTTGTAACATGTAAGAGTAGCATTGGGGGACAATCCACGTGTGTTAAATGCTCTCGAGTTACCTGATATCCTACACTGGGGCTTTTCTTCTCTTCCTCAGCAATATACTAGATGGTTATTTAATCCAAAAATATCGATAAAACCCTATCACCCCTCTCCCTTACGTCAAAGCTACTACCGTTGTTGCCCTTTTGTTGACAGCCTGGTTTTTCAATTAGATAAACAGGCACCAGTCACACGAGGAACTAACAACGTTCGGCCTGGCTAGCTGTCGGTACGTCTCCATTTCATTCTACCGCGGGGCGCTAGAGAGGGTTTCGACTAGCTCAACGTAAGCCCATAATTGAACGCTCCAGGATTTCAAAATCGAGATTGTCGTCCGTAGTCGAGGTGACGGGCAGGAATCCGTTGGAAGGCCGGCCTGGGGTGCGGTGCTGATTGAATTGAACCAAGGTTGTCAGTGGATCATGAGGACATGGCCTGAAATATCTAGACCAGGTCGAGGGCTCAAGACTTGAAGCTTGTTCCGCACCGAGTGATGAGATAGCAATCATTCAAGACATAGTAACCACTACCTGAGCTACTAACTGTTCGGAAATAGCCCTCGTTAATTGTTTTCTGCGATTGCTCAACTGTTCGACGGCCTCTTGCATCTTACCAAGGGAGCTCTCCTAGACTCGGACCTGCTTTTAAAATAGTACTACCATCAAAACCGGGCTGAAAATATCAAAGAGAATATGTAGGACAAAATAACTTCCATTCATCGACAAGTTGTGCCAAGGCCACTAACCCGGTGTTCTGAAGTGTGGGATTTTCCGGAATTTCTAGTCTGTTTCGCATTTGGGGTGGTGATGCACCATGATTGCCCACCTAACACGATCACAACCTCATATTCCACCGCCAAGACCACATTTCACGATATCCGTTCTGTCAGTTTCGTCATTAGGAGCAACATGAAAACGGCAGCAGGATTGCCAAATTTGACAAAGATCAATCCTCCAACCAAATTTGATTGCCGTCCGCCGGGAAATACAAGTTGCGACAAGAACGCCCATAATTGCTCGGCACTGGCAGCCCCCAGGCCCATACCCCACAAGCTTTTAGGTGGCATGAACGCTGATATCGGGTCTGCTTTTTACGCTCCCAAAATCTCGTTGTCTTTCAACCCTCTCAATGCCAAGCTTCCCAATGGAGGTGTCCTCATAGCTTAGCAACTACCCTACATCTCCTCACTCCACGGATTAAGCGGGCACTTTGTACGATACATAAAGACGCCAGGTACTGCAAATCTCGGATTACCATCTATTTTGGTGTGCATGCCGAACTTCTTCACCCAGGTCCTAGAGGCCTAGACAGCTTGTAGTCCTCCATTTCCTACCTGTTTCTGCGCGTTTCGAACGAGATATAAAGCACCGGGTGCGGGATTCAAGTCTATCATCTACTTCTTCGTCCAATGACGTTTCCGGCACGTCGTGGTGCCTACTCTCTTCTTTCGCTCTTGCAGGTTGCACTCTGTGCGGTCCATTTTCAAAGCCCCAGTGACCTTCCAAGTGTCGACTATGACTTTATCGTCGCAGGAGGCGGCCTCGCTGGCTCTGTCGTCGCGAGCAGATTGGGAGAGAACCAAGATTTCAAGATCCTAGTTATTGAAGCTGGGCCATCGTAAGGCTATACCATTTTGTTCCTACCAGAGACATGCTCAATGATGCATTGCGTGGAAAGGAATGAGGAAATATTTGAGAGCCAGGTCCCAGGGTTGTCGCTGACCGTCAGCGCACCTGGGACGCGTGTCGACTGGAACTATACAATAGTTCCACAGACGCACGTCAATGGCTTCGTTGGTCCGTATCTAAGGGCTATGATGCTCGGAGGGTGCTCGTCACACAGTACGTAAGATTATACTTTGATTCTCTGATTTATGAAGTAATAATTTATAGATGAGATGATGTATACCCGATGTTCGCGAGATGACTATGATCGGTGGGCGGCTATGACAGGCGACATCAACTTATCATGGGACAAATTATACCCATACTTTATCAAAGTGGGTCCACTTTCCTCAACATAGTACATTGCACTCACATCATTTTTTCAGGCGGAAATGTGGTCTGGACCCAATATCCCTAGCCTCTCGGAGGCAGGTCACTTTGATCCATCGTTCCATGGGTCCAATGGAAAAGTCAATGTATCGGCGCCGTACCACGTTCACCCGCTGAACGACCTGATGGTCGAAGCAGTCAAAGAGCTCAGCCAATCAAGTGATGAGTTCCCCGCTTTGTTGGATCACAACGGTGGACGGCCTATCGGAATGGGTAAGGGCATTCGACAACCGTATCATAGCTTCGCTGATGATATTACATGACGTACTAGGCTGGGATCAGGATACGATAGGTGGTGGTTTCAGGAGCAGCTCCGCGACCGCATACATGGCCCACACCGGTGATAACGTACACGTCTTACTCAATACGCGTGTTACGCGTATCTTGCCTTCAACTAACCATCCTTCAAATTCCATTGATATACGCACTGTCGAGTTTGCTACGAGCCCCAAAGGTGAGGCATTTTCTCTCGCTACCATCATACCTACTTATATTCAAGTATCAGGCCCTACCTCCCGCCGAACGGCCACGAAGGAATTGATCGTCGCCGGTGGGGTGGTTAACTCCCCACAAATCTTGCTCAACTCGGGTATCGGTCCAAAAGACGAACTTAAAGCACTCGGTATTAAGTCTCTCATCGATAACCCAAGCGTAGGAAAGAATTTCAGTGATCAACCCTCGATACTTATTGGTATCTCCACTAATCTACCTACCGATGAGTACGTCCTTCATTTTTTGATATATTCCTCCGCTAACGCAAGCGATAGCTTTAATACAACGACCGCCCTCTCCGAATGGATTGATTCGCACACTGGCCGGTATGCAGGTCCTCCGCATTTGGCTTCATTAGGATGGGTGCGCTTCCCGGGAACGTCGAGCCCCTTCAAGGACGGCACTCCAGACCCTACAGCTGGCCCCAACTCGCCGCATATTGAGCTATTCTTCAGAAATGTTACCTCGATACCTGACTTGAATACTTCGCCAGGCAATGCCACTCTCCTCATGAACATTGTCAATCTCAACCCCGTTGCCCGTGAGCCCACTGATTCCCTAATGTTAGACTCAATATTCATTTCGATACACAGGAGGATCAATTACGCTGGCTACTTCCTCGCCCTTTGACGCACCCGTCATTGACCCCAACCTCCTGGGTGTCCCAGTTGACACTGCGATCTTCCTCGAGGGTGTACGAAGTATTCAACGTCTATTTTCCGCCCAAACATTCAAATCAAGCGTGTTCGAGCTTGCAATGCCAAAGGCCGATGCGGATGGGACTCTGGCAGATGAAGTTATTGTTGACTACGTCGAGCACAACGCAGGCCCTAACATTCACGGTGTTGCGACCTGCAGTATGGCACCCCATGGGGCCGACTGGGGAGTAGTTGATCCAGAGTTCAAGGTTCGGGAAACGACGGGTTTGAGGATCGTGGATGGCTCTGTTATGGTGAGTATTCCAAATAGCGTGTTCCCTCAATCCTAGAGCTGAACTTGGGAATTTATAGCCGTTCGTTCCAAGTGGACATACGCAAGCACCTACTTACGCCCTTGCTGAGTGGGCATCTGAGGTAATTAAATCGTCATGGAAGTAAGGTTAAATGAGGATTAATATATCTTGAATTGTGAAATTATTGTTCCTGACTTTCGGAAAATGAGCAAATCTACGTGTGCGAACACGACATGAAAGACATTTGTGAGAACTCTCGTCGGCTCTTCTGTGGCTACCGAGTCCATCTTCATGAAGTCTAAACCCATGATTGGTGACGCGTCATTTTATCCCTAAAGACGTCGTCATTTGTAAATGCAAGTACTCAGTAGCTCGCGAATAGAACGAGAACTGATATTATTCAGTACCTGTAAATACAAGTACTACGACATGATAAGTATATGATAGGGAAGTATATGATAGGGAAGGATTAAGCATAAGTCTCACCTCAGTAACTCGCGAATAGAACGAGAACTGAGGGGACGACGGTAACAGGATTGAGAGTACGTATAGAGTGATAGAAAGAAAAGGGTCGAATATAAGTGGAGAGTGGGGCCAGATCGGCAGGTATCTATGCTGGCGAATATATTGAAGACCGGGATTTATTCGCTACGCATTTGCTAGTCTAACATCATTGATATCAATAATATCATTACCAGAAAACCTGTGTGACGCTAAAACCGATCACCGGAAGAACATGATACTTGATCGTCAAGCACTGAGTCTCCGCCCGCCCAGATTACTGACCAACATAAATGCTTCTCACGTTCCGACCCCCAAGAGTTCGAAGTCTATCATTGAAATGTGTCATTGCAATGTGAAAGGCACACCAAATCTGCCAGTTGCGTAAGTCAAAATTTTAACAATCTCTTGACCAGGGCCACCGTAAACTAAACACCATTTTCAGCACTAAGATCAACTCCAAACTCCCCTGCTGAGCTTGTTTTGTAATGGATTTAATGAATGTGAGAATGGTTGGATAGGAGTTCTGGTATTATATGTATCCCGAAGCATGATGTTTCACTTTTAGACCCCTGAACCCGCCTTGACTTTGAAAGGCGATAGAGCATTGAAGAAGGCTTGCACCAGGTGTCCGGATCTGACCAAACGAGCACTTCATCGTTCACCACTTTTACAGTCCAGGATCGCCGATAACAGAAGCAGAGAGTTTCCATCCTCTTCCGGCCTAAGGCATAGGCGTTTACTGCATTAGAAATCGGGTCGTGGTTTTCACATAGTATGAGCAACCGAGAGTTCAGTCCATAACAAAAGATGACAATGCATCTTCATTGTAACTCCGAGTCGACAATTCGTCAGAGTCAAGTGTACATTTAACACGAAGTTCGACGTACGTACTCAGGGGGGATTCTTCAAGTGTGCAGCACCTTCCCATACACGTGATTCGTTCCCTCGTATACTCCTGTTCTTAATCATTGAAAATTGAACTCCTCATAATCTCTTATACTGCCTTACTCGTCACGATCACCACAAGATGTTACTTCTCTAAAGTGAATATCTTGTCCATAAACATGAATGAAGAAATAGACAATTCGAAGAAAATTGAACATAGAAGTAACTTGTATTTGGGAGGTTCTGAAACGAACAATTGGATAGGTAGAGGTCTAACACGCGCATGCCCTAGACCTTCGGCGCTATGATGATCGATGTCCGGTCAATAGTTGATAAGCCGATGCTGTTGAAAGTTGACTTGCGCGATCGCTGTCATCGTCTATCCCCGGATACGCGGAAGAGTTGAGAAGCTAGAGTGGCTGGGCATCGAGTGGTGTGAAATTCCATGGTATGTGGGAGGTCGAGTGCTTGGAGCACTCGGCAGAGTGTCTTCGAGATTCCCCTGTTGACGCGGAGATAGCAGCCTGGCCACCTCGCTGTCGAAGGGATCACGGTAATGCGTTTCGGATGGGGAGATAGGCGATTGAATGTGCCTTGTATATCCAAGATCACCTGGGGAATATGGTAACAACGCTGATGGTACATTCACGCGAGAAGTTAATAAAACCAATGGAAGATCGGGAAATTCAGCGATCGATGGGGAACGATTGTTCATGCTCGCCATGTCTCTGTTAGATACGAGACTTGGTGTGGGCGCAGTTCTGACAGGCTCCAGTCTGAGCGACAGTATGGGTGTAATTACCTCTGGTGTCGTCTGTGATAATACGTTGGACTCGTCTTTTTTGAGTGACTGAGATGGTGCATATGTAGCATTGGATGATAATAATGATGTTGCTCGATTGAGCGACATCAAATTAGGTGTTATTTTCGATGTTTGTGCAGCATCTTTGTGAGATTGGGATCCCGGAATGTTGGGTGGATAAATGGTGGGAGATTTCTTGGAAGAGGCTTTATTGGAGGGAGTTGGTGTTGGTGTGACCACCGGTAGTGCGGCGGGTTCTGTGGCTCTGATGATTCCATAGCCTGAGGCGCGCTTTCGTCGTCGCAGATAGAGATAAACCATGAGAACGAGGATCGCAAAAACAATGATCCCAGCTACTACGCCAATAACAATTGCAACATGAAGGTCTTTGGAGGCGGAAGACGGCATATCGGAAGTGGTCGATTCCCCAGGGTTGGTGAGGGCGAAGGTGTTGGATTGGGCATGGGGGAACCTGGGGAGCTTGGTAGGGGAAAAGTTGCTAGGCAAGATGTGTCGCTTCCAAGTTGTACGTAAAACGGGGAGGATTGAGCTTCAAATTGGGTGCCGGCCGTAGCGACGACTTGATACCAACCCGGGGGTATGTTGAAATTCCACGGTACACTGGACGCTCGTGGATCAACATCTGCCACAATTGTGACTGTCATTGAACCAGAATTTACGGCACCGGATGGCACTACAAGCACATTCCTACCTGTAAGCGTTGGCGCCGACTACGAGGAAAGTGAGGATGGGGGTGGGTCCTGTGGAACACCAAGGTTGGTGGCGACGAGGGAAAGGAGTGTAAATGGGCCAGCAAAGGTCCAAGAGACTTTGTGAAGAGTACAGCTATTCAACACAGCTTCAAAGTCATTGAGGATTACAAACGGCGTTGATGACGGCAGTGGTCCAAAATCTGAGGTAGGCGAGAAAACTGAGGGAACAGGTTCAGGACGTGCGCTGGTACGAATTCAGGACGATTCCCACCTTGCCTAACCTCCAAATTGTAGGACAGATCCTGTCCGCTCGTGCCTTCAATTAAAAAGGACAGCAATGAGATGAA